>WNWK01006840.1:0-100772 GCA_009830355.1 Cherax destructor
TCTGAAATGCCTATAGCTCTTCAAAATTCTTTTAAATATATTATACTCAAGACTAAGTTTATATACACAAGTGAATCCTATAACAAGTATATATTGAATTTCAATGTAAGATGATAATGATCAGAAAACATATTTTAATGATTAAAACACAATACATATAACTGACATTAAAACAGATCCTAAAATATTAGACTTTGTTTTCATGATTGCTTCTCATTTGCATATTACTACTGGTATCTTGAAACATGAACTTTACAATATAAAGTTAAAAATACTTTTCATCCTTTCAGGTTTATTTTAAATTAACTTTAAATACTGTACTGAAAAACAAACACATAAATACACATGCCTTCTCATTCCATAGCACAGTCTTACATATTCCTATTTTATCATCATCTTCATTCTGCTTCAAGTTGAACATGTGGTGTGGTGTGTGTTTGGTGTGGTGTGGTGTGGGTGGTGTGTGGGTGGTGTGTGTGTGGGTGGTGTGTATGTGTGGTGTGTTTGGTGTGGTGTGGGTGGTGTAGGTGGTGTGGGTGGTGTGGTGTGGTGTGTTTGGTGTGGTGTGTGTGGTGTGTTTGGTGTGGTGTGTGTGGTGTGTTTGGTGTGGTGTGTTTGGTGTGGGGTGGTGTGGCATGGTGTGGGTGGTGTGGTTTGGGTGGTGTGGTGTGGTTTGGGTGGTGTGAGTGGTGTGGTGTAGGTGGTGTGGTGTGGGTGGTGTGGTGTGTTTGGTGTGGTGTGTGTGGTGTGTATGGTGTGTTTGGTGTGGTGTGTTTGGTGTGGGGTGGTGTGGCATGGTGTGGGTGGTGTGGTTTGGGTGGTGTGGTGTGGTTTGGGTGGTGTGGTGTGAGTGGTGTGGTGTAGGTGGTGTGGTGTAGGTAGTGTGGTGTAGGTGGTGTGGTGTGGTGGTGTGGTGGTGTGGTGTGGGTGGTGTGGTGTGGGTGGTGTGGTGTGGGTGGTGTGGTGTGGGTGGTGTGGTGTGGCATGGGTGGCATGGTATGGTTGGTGTAGTGTGGGTGGTGTGGTGTGAGTTATGTGGTGTGAGTGGTGTGGTGTGGGTGTTGTGAGTGGTGTGTGTAGTGTGGTGTGGGTGGTGTGGTGTGGGTGGTGTGGTGTGGGTGGTGTGGTGTGGGTGGTGTGGGTGGTGTGGGTGGTGAGGTGTGGGTGGTGTGGTGTGGGTGGTGTGGTGTGGGTGGTGAGGTGTGGGTGGTGTGGTGTGGGTGGTGTGGTGTGGGTGGTGTGTGGTGTGATATTGTGGTGTGAGTGGTGGGTGGGGTGGTGTGAGTGGTGGGTGGGGTGGTGTGGGTGGTGTGGTTGGTGTGGGTGGTGTGGGTAGTATAATGTGGTGTGGTATGGGTGGTGTTTTGAGGTGTGTGTGTGTGGTGTTTTGTGGTGTGTGTGTGGTGTTTTGTGGTGTGTGTGTGTGGTATGGTGTGGGTTTTATGGTGTGGGTGGTATGGTGTTTGTGGTGTGGTGTGGGTGGTGTCGTGTGGGTGGTGTGGTGTTTTGAGGTGTGGGTGTGTAGTGTTTTGTGGTGTGTGTGTGTAGTGTGGTGTGAGTGGTGTGGGTGGTGTGGTGTGGGTGGTGTAGGTGTGGGTGGTGTGGTGTGTGTGGTGTAGGTGTGGGTGGTGTGGTGTGGGTGGTGTAGGTGTGGGTGGTGTAGGTGTGGGTGGTGTGGTGTGGGTGGTGTGGTGTGGGTGGTGTGGTGTGGGTGGTGTGGTGTGGGTGGTGTGGTGTGGGTGGTGTGGTGTGGGTGGTGTTGTGTGGGTGGTGTTGTCTGGGTGGTGGTGTAGGTGGTGTAGGTGGTGTGGCATGGGTGGCGTGGTGTGGGTGGTGTGGTGTGGGTGGTGTGGTGTGGGTGGTGTGGTGTGGGTGGTGTGGTGTAGGTGGTGTGGTGAAGGTGGTGTGGTGTGGCTGGTGGTGTGGGCAGTGTGGTGTGGCTGGTGTACTCACCTAATTGTGGTTTCAGGGGTCGAGACTCAGCTCCTGGCCCCGCCTCTTCGCTGCCCGCTACTGGGTCTCTGCTCTCCCTGCTCCATGAGCTTTATCATACCTCGTCTTAAAACTGTGTATGGTTCCTGCCTCCATTATATCTTTCTCTAGACTATTCCACTTCCTGACTACTCTGTGGCTGAAGAAATGCTTTCTAACATCCCTTTGACTCATCTGAGTCTTCAGCTTCCAGTTGTGTCCCCTTGTTTCTGTGTTCCCTCTCTGGAACATCCTGTCACTGTCTACCTTGTCGATTCCCCGCAGTATTTTGTATGTCGTTATCATGTCTCCTCTGACCCTTCTTTCCTCCAGTGTTGTTAGTCCTATTTCCCTCAGCCTTTCTTCATAGGACAGACCCCTGAGTTGTGGAACTAACCTTGTCGCAAACCTTTGCACTGGTGTAGGTGTGGTGCGAGTGGTGTGGTGTGAGTAGTGTGGTGTGTGGTGTGGTGTGAGTGGTGTGGTGTGAGTGGTGTGAGTGGTGTGGTGTGAGTGGTGTGGTGTGGGTGGTTTTACCTTATTCTTTATGAAGATATGTACTTTACTAATACGTAGATCTGATAATGGAACAAAGTATGAATTAAATGTGTAATTCAGTGGGGAAAACCACATGTAAATGCATAGAACTGTTTTTCCTGTGTACATGGAACTAGTATGTGGATTATTTTAATCATGCTCAGATTAATGACCATAATTTTTCATAGTACTGTACTGGTTTTTTTTATTCCATCGCAAGAGACTCAATCCCTTAAAACTTGGGCTACATTTGTTAGTACAAATTTTTTTAAGAATCTCAAGATAAGCCATAACCCTCTCTGAAATTCTCAAATGAAATCAAATTAAATTTAATGATAAAAAATGATATGCTAAATGGAAGCGAGTGCAGACAACTTTGCACTATGGAATTTTTTTATATACCAACTGTTTTACAAATGATAAAAATATTCATAACAATAAATAATTATACACTAATGAAAAGTACTCTACCAGTAATAATAAATGTAATAATTATTAATTTTATATGATTAATAATAAATGTTGGTTTCCACACAATATAGTACTGTAGTTTCATATTTTGGAAGCGGTGAAATTTTTTACAATTTATTTACGAAATCCTGTATCATGCCTGTGTTCTGTTCGAAAACAGATAAGGTTTAGCAAAGTTGCTAAATAGTAACAGTAATAATAATGATAATAAAATTAATACTGGGCTGAAGGTTATTTGGCATTTTTAAAAATCATTAAATGTGTCCTACATCATGGTGATAGTAATTATAATAAAGCAGAGCAAAGCATGAGATAAATATATGTGACATTTCATAATGGTTGTACAGTTTATATTTCTCTGGTAGACTATATCATTGTATGCAGCCAGTGTTCTGACACTGAAGGAGAATTGAAGGCTCATTTGAATTGTAATGTTAGTGCACTCCTGGAAAGTCAGCTGGAGAAGATGTAATGGTAAATGTGATTCCTCTGACTGCTTTCCACTCTGTCAGAATCAAGATCATATAATAAAAGCAGATACAATCACACAGACAATGAGTACCTATAATGTTTCATAATGAAGGAACATTAGACTCCATAAATAGACTTTCGAATGGGACGAACGAGAAACAGATGCAATCCTTGATGATAAACACTATCAAGCTTAGAATGAATAGCTGTTGATGCAGATGAATATGCCTCATCCCTAAAATCAAGGTTATATGAAATAGAGAAAAACTCCCCTATCGACCCCCTAGGTAAAATTTGACAAAATATTAAGTAAATTCAGTCTGCTAAGACATGCAGTTTTCAAGGATGTCATGTGTAACTTCTAAGACATCCTACAATGTGAAGGAAATGAAATTTAACAATTTCACAGACAAGGATAGAGGAACCACATAGGAAGAACATGAAGCAGGAAATGACAGGGTGCAGAGTGAGCATGACTAACTTAAACTTGAAGTGCTGTGTGACGCATCCCAACTGAATGACAAATGTATAGTCATTGCACTCTGTAAGGAGGTGGATATCCGCAATGGTGAAATTATCCGCATATAAGGAGGATAACTAGTAGAAACAGGGTTGTGCTAGGAGCACATCCTTACAGAATGCCTTCTGTTGGAATAAAGTCTGAACAGATGATGTTATTGGTCCTGACACTACATAATGATCTGTAATGAAAGCCTTAAGAAAAAGTGGGAGTTGGCCTCACAGGCTCAAAGAATCAGCTTGCAATAAAATGTGATATTGCCATGCAGTGTCAAAACTTTTTCCAAATTGGAAATAACTGCCAATAAAAACCAACCAAAACTCAAGGAGAACCATCAAATAAAATGTAAGGAACATGTGAAAGACCTGGGAGTAATTATGTCAGCTGAGCTTTCTTTCAAAGAACACAATAAGGAAAATGTCACAGGTCAGGAAGATGACTGGGTGGAAAATGAGAACTTTCAAAACAAGGAAAATAGTACCAATGGTGACACACTCCCAATTGCTTGTGCTCTCTCCTTTAAAATGTTGTTCAGTGTTGATGACCCTATTTGGGCAGGAGAGATACTGAGCTAGAACAGATGAAGAGATAATTTACAACTTGTATAGAGCCAATAAAATATTTGAATTACTGGGAATGCCTTAAAGTCCTAAATTTGTACTCAACAGAGCAGAGGACAGATAAAAATACAGTGGTACCTCGACTTACGATGGTCCCCAAACTCACCCTTTTATGTAAGTTTATTTTTTTAAATGCTTTTGTAAGTGTAATTTTGGGGGTCTAAAAGGACTAGTCTATTTTACAACATTTCTTAAGGAGATAAATTCGTTTGGTAATGGCACTTGAACAGCATTCTGGAATGAAAAAATATCGTAAGTCGAGGTACCACTGTATATACAGTGGTACCCCGGATTTCGTAAATACTTGAGGGTCTGGTCCCAAACCTGCACACTGCTGTAACATACTGGAGTGAAAGATATGGGAGGAAGTGTAAAATAAACTCAGTGAAAAGCAAGAGCACAGTAGGCATAATAAGAAAACACTGTATCAACATTTGTGAACCCAGTCTATTCAACATCTCACCAGAAGATAACAGAAACACTGCTGGAACAAGTGTAGAAGTGTTCAAGAGAAAACTGGACAAGTATCCTCACTAGGTGCCAAATCAACTAGGCTGTGGTGAATATGTGGGCCAGTAGGCCCACCATCAGTAACAGCCATGTTGACCAAGCAAGCACCAGATGAGCCTGGCCCAAGGCTGGGCTCTGGGAGTAGAAAAACTCTTGGAACTCCTCAAAGATAAAGGTATACATTCCATCAATTTGCAAAGGGAACTAACAAATGTGGATTTATAGTGATTATTATTACAACTGAAATAAAGTGCTAAACCCACAAGGGTCATACAGTGCTGCAAGGGTCTATAGAGAGAGGATCATGGCTTGACATACCTAGTTTTAGGAAAGGATCACAACAGACCTACATTGCAGGGGCAGCATTTCTGTAGACCAAACATGATTGAAGAGAGACAATAAGCAGTCCAATATCAATGAGTAAAACAGTGAAGCATAAGAACATGTATATCATCAGGCCCAGCTGCCAGTGACAAAAAGTGATGCAAGTTCAAGAGAGAGAATTGGAACTTTATATGGTTCATCTACATAAATGGCAAAGCCTCAAGTAGTAACTCCCAGAGAGATTTAAACTGAATAATGTCGGGAGACAGGCGTAGACCATGGGACACTCGAACAAAATATCCTATTGCATTTGAGAGTTTAACTGGGTTCCCTAATTCCATACCAGCAACATCAAGGACCGGAGCTGATTCAGGTAAAAACTTGCCTGCCAATTTTTGCATCTTTTTTATCATACTGCACTCACAGGAGTGGTGGCATTTAAAGTTGAAACATAAGTATGACAACAAGCACAGGTGGCTTCTTGTATGACAAATAAGACATATGCTTTTGGTTGGCTGAAATCTAAATACAGTAGTGGGAAGCAGTATGATTTTATCAATAATGGTCCCACATGGCAAGTCTAAGTTGGATGCCCCTAACTACCTGTTGACCACCAGGGTATGAATTTATTAAAATGCTTACCTGAGTTTTGTGGGCTAGGAACTCTAGCAACTGAAACAGAGATGGATCAAATAAATGTAATAACTCATCACTGGAGCAGACATCTGTGGTGGGAGAGGGAAGAGAAGTGTAATGTGTAAAATGGGTTCAATTTACACATTCAAATTGCCACTGAGAGAGGCAATAAAGAATGAGTTTAGGCATGGGAAGTAAGAATTACGTATATGGAAGGGGTCGCTATCATATAGATCATTAACACTGCACAAAGTCCAATGCTACAGAAGTTGAGCAAACTGAGAGATCAATACATATGGAATATGAGCTTGAAGGTCTAAATGGGTTGAAGTCAGTCACAGTATTTAACCCTTCACTGTCACAACCCTTGAAAATTAAAAGAACTGACAGCTTTGGGACATTTAAAAACAAAAAATACAGGAGAAAACTGGGAAATCAGAACCCGGAAGTCTCTCCAATGCAAAAAAGACATAGCTAATAAAAAAAAAAGGAATAGTAAAAGTTATGTTAGTGAATGATCAATGAAGCCAGACTCCAGTGCTAATGGGTGAGAAGTCACTATAGAGCTAGGGCACATGCCCTGCAAACCCAGATCAATAAGCATTGAAGAGGAAGGAGTAAAGGGAAAGGGAAGATTTTGAAGGTGTAAAAATCCTAGATACAGCTACACTCCACAATGGTGGCAGTAAAGCTATTTCAAAATGCTAAGTTACCAATAGCAGTTATGTTGTATACAGCACAGCTAGCCCTCCACTTTCGCGAGCTTCGAACATTCGCGAATGCAAATGTTTGAAGCTGTAACTGCATGGCATGACTCATCATGCTATGCAATTACACTCCATATAATCACCTCCATTCAACTGTTATCAGTAACTGCATGGCTAACTATCATCATCGTCATTGTCATCATCATCACAAGTCGTCAGAGTTTGTCTGCCTAACCTTACAAGTGGTGAGTGTTTTGTTTGTTCATTATTTGTTATTAAACCATAACATGTATATACAATATTTTATGATGTTTTCATGTGGTTCAATAGGTTAAGGAAGCAGTATTGTTAGGCTAAGTAAATGCTATTATTTTATTACCCTACAATATATTTGCGCATCAAAACATTTGCAAATGCTACAGTACAGTATTATTATATTTCCCTACAACATATTTGCGCACCAAACATTCGCAAGGTTCTTGATCCCCTAACCCTCACGAATGAGGAGGGCCTCCTGTATATAAAAATTCAGAAAATTATTAAGAAAAAATTTCCTATAAAAATGGATTCACAAAATTTACCTTGCTCACAATCCAACAACATGTCAAGTCATAAAAACCACTTGCCTTCATTCCCTCCTAACACACTTGCAGGATGTCTGAGCCCCTTACACACAAAACCTCCTTTACCCCTTTCCTCCAACCTTTCCTAGGACGATCCCCTACCCCGCCTTCCCTCCACTACAGATTTATATGCCCTCCAAGTCATCCTATTTTGTTCCATCCTCTCTAAATTTCTGAACTACCTCAATCCCTCATCAGCTCTCTGGATAATACTTTTAGTAACCCTGTACCTCCATCTAATCTCCAAGCTACAAATTCTCCCTACATAATATTCATACTGCACATTTACCTCATACATGACATTGCCAGAGCCTCCAGCCTCCTCTTTGCTGCAACATTCATAACCCATTCTTCACACCCATATAAGAGCATTAGTACCACTATACTCTCATATATTTCCCTTTCTGCTTCCATGGATAACATTGTCTCCACAGACTCCTCAATGCACCACCCACCTTTCTCCCCTCATCAATCCTATTGTTCACCTCGTCTTTCACAGAACCATCTGCTGACAAATCCATCCCAAATATCTGAAGACATTCACTTCCTCCATACTCCCTCCTTCCAATCTGATATCCAATCTTTCATCACCTAAATTTTTTGTTACCCTTATCGCCTTGCTCTTTTCAATGTTCACTTTTAATTTCCTTCTTTTATATACTCTCCCAAATTCGTCCACCAACCTTTGCAACTTTTCTTCAGAATCTCCCAAAAGCAGTGTCATCAGCAAACAGCAACTGTGACAACTCCCACTTTATGTTAGATCCTTTATCTTCCAATCCCATACCTCTCCCCAACACCTCTGCATTCACTTCTCTTACTTACATATAAGACTTCAATTAACCCTTAAACTGTCCACACGTAGATATACGTTCACTCGCGAAAGTGACCGAATTTTTTGAAAAATAAAAAAAATCGTTTTTTTTTCTAAAAATGAAGATCACATTTTTATAAATAGGATAGGCTAAAAAAAAACATTTTAGGGCCAGTACTTACCGAGATATAAGCCCGTGAAGTTGGTGCTAAATGATGTGGTGTCGGCAAAATGGAGCACTGCCGCTTGCAGAAACAAGAAACATTTATCGTTTTTTTCCATTTTTTTCCATTTTCTGTTGTTTTCATCCTATGATAATAATGTTTTGATGCAGATCTATTCATTTCATTGCCAATTCTTGTTTAGACACAAATATTTGTTACTGAATTAGTAATCATACTGTCACAAACACACATGTTCACACTGATAAATAAATTTGTACACCTGGTTCAATCACTTACTGCACATGAATCGTGTGTCTTTTCGCACTTGGGGTCGCTGTGTACTGTAAGCACACACAACACACTTTTTCTGAGAGTACTTCTTCTTTGGAGTAGATGGTAATGGTATCAGGCAGTGACAGTTAGGGATAATTCGGTTGGGCACTTCCCCTCTGGTTGTGGAGTGACAGGTCGCTGTTGTGGAGTGACAGGTCGCTGTTGTGGGGTGACAGGTCACTGTGGAGTGGCAGGTATAGGTGTGGTACCATACTTTCTCCCTATCTGCTTGATGACATTTAGGGTGAATTCTGCATATCGTTATCGCTTCCCAGTCTTTATTTCATACATGTTGAAGGCATTGAGCATTGCAATGTCCACAAGGTGGAAAAACACTTTTATATACCACTTGCGACTCCTACGCACACAGTCAACAAAGCCTATCATCATGTCACACTTGTCGACTAGTCGCATATTGTTTGTATAGTCGATGACAACAGCTGGCTTTTCAATAGGTTGATTGTTGAGCGTGCTCATTCTGTCTGTTTGTACCATCTCGTTTCTGTGGATGGTTGACAGCAATGTCACGTCCCTTTTGTCATGCCATGACAGTGCCATGATGTCATTGGCATGAAACGCCTGCACTACACTTCCTCCAGTGAACTTTGGCATGTGTTTTCTATTTCTTCTCACTGTTCCACATATATCAGTATTGTTCACACGTAGGAAATCAGCAAGCATAGGGCTTGTGTACCAGTTGTCTGTGAACAATGTATGGCCCTTGCCAAGGTATGGTTGCATCATCTTGCGAACAACATCACCAGAAATGCCCAACATGCGCCTGGTATCATCAAGTGTATTTTTACCTGTGTAGATAATGACATCCAACACAAGACCAGTCTCACAGTCACACATAACAAACAGTTTTATACCAAAGCGATTACGTTTGCTTGGTATATATTGTTTGAATGACAGTCGTCCCTTGAACAGAATCAAGGACTCATCAACAACAATGTTCCTGAATGGATAAAAGTAGGCACTGAATTTTTGCTTGAGATACATAAACAATTCCCGGATTTTGTAGAGGAGGTCATTTCGGTTTGGTGTATTCCTATCTGAGAAGTGCAACATTCTCAGCAACAGAAGGAATCTGTTGCAGGGAAGGAGGTCTCGGAAAATTGGAGTGCTAATGAAGTGGTCTGTGGACCAGTAGTTTGCTATATTGTTCTTATATGTGTGTGGCATAAGCATGACAGTGCCAAGGAATAAATACATTTCAGCCACAGTTGTATCTTTCCACCTGCGCAGCCGTGACGATTCTGAAAAATCTGCATGGTCCATTGTATACTGGTAGTACAGGTTGGTCTGAGTAACAATCAGGTTCATTATTGGCTCATCAAAGTATAGTTGAAAATAGTCTAACTCTGTAGACTCATTTGTGATGGGACAGTGTGGCATGATGCCACTTCCACTGCCATCAAAATTGAAAGGATGTGGCATGAATGGTGTATGTTCAGTCCACTTCCATTCACGATCAGATGGCGCAGGGTGGACCTGTGGCATGGGACGTGGGGGAGCAGGAGGGACGGGAGTGGGGCCAGCACATGATTGAGAGGGTGCCTCGTGGTCCTTTGTCTGTCCACACACTGCGCCACGAGGTCCAGGCACCATGCCACCCACCACCTCTTCCTCCATCCCAGCATACTCTCCTTCATTATCACTTTCACTATCAGTGGCTGGGGTTTTGGATCGTGAACTGCCACGACCCTTGCCTCTGACTGCATATGGCACACTGCCTGAACATAGGTAGTGACGCCCATAAGTACGTTTCACTGGGGAATAATGATAATCACTGTCACTCGACGAATCGTCTATGGGCATAAAATCGATTTCATCATCGTCACTTATATCACCTTCACTATCGTCACTATCATAACACATGGAAAATGCTAATTTCCTCTTCCGGAGCTGCCTTTGGGTAGTAACACTAGAAACCCCAGAGGTGCTGGGCTGAGGGTCTGTGGCCACACTGGCCACACCAGATGTGCTGGGCTGAGGGTCTGGTATGGCCACACTGTCCACACTGGCCACCCCAGAGGTGATGGGCTGAGGGTCATCTGGGTTGTCATCAATAGTTTCACTAATTCCTTGATTATTAGTGGCTATATCACTGTCAAATCCACTAAGCTCGCGTTCTCTATCACTTTCCGAGAATAGTAGAGTGTTAATACGACGAGGCGTGAGTGAATCACGGGGGTGTGCCATGATGTTGACCCAAGATGGAGCTGAAACTAACTGGGGCTACCATGCGGTACCCTGGTGTCCCCGATTTTTTTCATACTGCGCACACTGAGGGCGCAGACCCATTCTCTCATGTCTAGGCGACTCAGGCATATTGCACTAAATTTGAACGAATGTAAAATAAAACGTAGATATACGTTCGGTCACTTTCGCGAGTGAACGTATATCTACGTGTGGACAGTTTAAGGGTTAAGTCTTTGATAAGTGTGATCCTGGGGTAATACTGACGCACACAAAATGTATGCAAAAGGAGTAAATTAAAAAAATAGACATTTGGATTGACAATTTTCTATCAAATCATATCCAAATAGTTGACTAAGTAAAATCCAAGGCTTACACAGGACAAATTTCAGTTTAATTTATATAGGAAAATTCAAGAAATAAGAAGTGAGACAATAAAATCACCTGAAAGAGCAGAAAAAGAATTTGAGGAGCCTGAGGTAACCATTTCAAAACATCTTAAGCTTTAACCCTTTGGGGGTCCAAGGGGTCTCTCTGAAACTCGTTCTCAGGGTCCACGATTTTCAAAAAAAAAAAAAAATTCTTTTTTCTTATGAAATGGTAGAGTTTTTTTTTCTAAATCTAATAGGCTAAAAATTACATTTTTGCAATCAATACTCACCGAAATATAGAGGATTGAAGTTTACGAAAAATGAACTGTTGCCGGCAACATCGGTAACTGCCGGTTGGCCGGTAATTTTCTTTTTTCTTTCTTGAAGTTATTTTTTTTTTTTTTTTTTCCAAATATCTTTTATGGCCTGTGAGACCAATATAAGTGCTGTTTTTCAAATATTCACTCGCTAAGTATTTCACAATCATTACATAACTTTTCTTATCACTATTTTGTTTACACAACTTATTTACAGTTATTCACAATAACAAATATTGTTTATTTTCATTGTTCAATCATGTATATACATATATATAGTCACTGGACATGTTTCTAGTAGTTCTGCAGCCTGTGGAAGTCTCTGAAACATGGTTCCATGCACAGTGGTGTTTTACATTCCACACACATAAAACGAGTGTCTTTGCGTTGTTGTGGGCGTTTTTTTGTATGTGCACAGACAAAACACCTCCTCTGAGCCTTTTCTTGCAAGCAGTAGCAGGCAGTTTTGTTAGGAAGTGTTCACCAGGCCTCAGACGAGAAGGTAGGTGTTGATAACCTGGTGTTGGGCGGGTTTCTATTGCAGGTGTTGCTCCTTGGTACTTGAATATTATTTGCCTGATGACAGACAAACAAAATTCGCCATATGGTGGTTTGTTTGTGGTCTTCAACTTATAAATATTATAAGCATTGAGCATGGTAATGTCCAGAATGTGAAAAAGAGTTTTATGTACCACTTGTAACTCTTGCGAACACAATCAGCAAACCCAATTTGCATGTCACATTTGTCCACTAAGCGCATATTGAGCGTGTAATCCATCACAGCTGCAGGTTTTAGAATGGGTTCATTGGTCTCTCTATGCACCCTGCCAGTGTCTGTCATTTCGTTAGGGTGAATTGATGACAACAGTGTGACATCTCGTTTGTCATGCCACCGAAATGCCATGATGTCATTGGCAGCAAACGCTTGCACCTCACCTCTACGAGTGCCAGCATTGAACCTTGGCATATGCTTACGATTTACACGCACTGTACCGCACACATCTGTCATGTTCACTCGCAAAAATCACTGAGGGAGGGGCTTGTGTACCAGTTATCAGTATATAATATATGCCCCTTGCCAAGATATGGTTCCATCATTGTTCTAACCACATCACCAGAGATACCCAGTAACTTCCTGGTATCTTGCAATGTATAACTTCCAGTGTACACAATAATATCCAATACAAGACCACTGTAGCAATCACAAAGCACAAACAACTTTATACCAAAGCGTTTCCTCTTGCTTGGTATATACTGCTTGAACGACAGTCTACCTTTGAACAGAATCAGTGACTCGTCAATAACAAGCTTCCTGAAGGGATAAAAATGCATATTGAATTTCTCTTTCAGATACAAAAACACATTCCTAATCTTATATAACCTGTCGTTTCTATCAGGCCTGGTTTTGTCTGAGAAGTGGAGCATCCTCAGCAGTAGCACAAATCGATTCACTGATATTATATCACTGAAACCTGGTGTTGCAATCAGGCGGTCTGTCGACCAGTATGATTTGACACGATGCTTATAAACATGCGGCATAAGCATTATTGTGGCAAAGAACAAGTACATCTCAGCCACAGTTGCCTCTTTCCACCTGTTGAGGCGTGATGTTGGTGAAAGTATTGTGTTTGCCATGGTGTACTCGTAGTATCTGTTGCTTTCCCTGACAATAATTTCTATCAGGGGATCGTCAAAGAATAACTCGAAACATTCCAGTTCACTGGCATTGTTCCCAAGTGGACAAGATGGCGTATTCCACTTGGACTTTCATCAAACTGATGAGGATTGGGAATAAAATTGTCAGCGTCCTGCCAATCCCAGGTGCGGTCTGCTGGTGGGTACTGGATATTTACAGGTGGTTGTGGGGGTTGTGGAAGTGGAGGTTGTTGTTGTGGGGGTTGTGGAAGTGGAGGTTGTGGTTGTGGGGTTGGTGGGTGGGTGAGGATGGCCGCTGAGCTGACTCAGCGGCGTCGGTGCCAGCATGGTCCACTGCTGGTGCCTCGCGCCTGGCACCACCACCACCACCTACCAGTTCCATGCACATTTCTCATTCCAATTGCAACACTATCGTCTTCATTTTCACTATCACTTCCTGTTGTACGCCCACGGGATGTACTCCGAGATGTACTCCTTCCCCTTGGAACAGCATATGGCACGCTACCAGAGCGCATATACCTTCGTATATACTGACGCTTCACTGGAGAATATTCTGCTCCACTCTCGCTACTGGAACTGTTTTGAAGAGCTTGGAGTTCATATTCACTATCACTATCATCACCATTGCTCACATCAGAGTCTGGGATATGAGTAAATAACAGTTTCCTCTTTCGTCCTGGAACAATTGAGCGTGAACAAGATGCCACAACACCGGAGGTGGACGGCTGAGGGTCGTCTGGGTTTTCCTCAATATTACCGGTATTATGGTCATTAGTTTCGGTCACAACCTCATCAAAACCTTGAAACTCATCACCACTGACACTCCCATCAGTGTTAGAACTGTCACTGGGGAACAAAAGTGTTCCAATTCGCCGAGGAGTGAGGAGTTTCTTACCGCCAGGCATGGTGATCAGAGTGTACTAACATGGCGTTCCCACAATGCACCACTGGGTCCCCGATTTTTTTCCTACTGCGCACACTGACCACGCAGACCCATTCTCTCACCACTAGGCCTACCAGCCATTTCGCGCTTAATTTGAAGGCGCTAGAATTTATGCGTACTAGTACGTCAATAACCCCTGCGCGTAAGACGTACTTGTACGACCATAACCCCGAAAGGGTTAAGAGTAGTATAGGCTCCATAACAAGAATCATCAAAAAATAAAAAAAATGTCAAGCAAATGAAGATACTCGTTAAGGCACTTGTATTATCCAGACTAAAATATTAAAAGCAGGTGAAACTGCAAATCTGGAGAATAGGCAGTGCCAGAATTTCTATATTGGATTGGTTTAGGGAAAGGAAAGGGGAGCTATCCTGTTGGAAGGACTAGGAGGCTTGTTTTGAATTATTATTATTATTTTTATTTGGAATGACTCTAGGGGAGGCCACCCTCTTGGTACCACCACTGCCGGAGAATGAAGAGAGTGCATTCACTGCCTGTATCAAGTCCAATGAATACCTAATTCATCCGCAAAACTGTACACCTTGGCATGCAGGCAAGAAAGATGCATCATAATTTATACCTGGAAAATATTGGAGGGACTAGTTCCAATCTTCACAAAAGAAATGAGCTCTTATCAGAGCAAGAGGTTCAGCAGATACAGTAACCTAATAGTATAAGTATAAAGGGTCTACAGTTGTTCAACACCCTCTCTAAGTATAAGAAAACTAATAAAATACAATTTAATATATGTAATTTTAAAATGTACACAGATATTCAATTAGAGACTTAGGAGAAGATACAAGATGTTGGAGCAGGAGGCAGGAGTGATCAGGAAAGGGACATGGAAGAAGGGAAAGGGAAAGACTTGCTCAGCAACGCATTGATTGACTTTGCAGTATAGAGTAAAAATGTCCCTAGTTATGCACAGCATTTTGGGTGACTGCCAACAGAATACTATCTAGATTGATAAACTGCCTGTCTGCATACAGCAATCACCAACTGGTTGACTGGTCAGGGCATCAATCAGAAAATCCAGTCCAAGAGCAGACCATATAACCAATAATCTCCAGAACTATCAACAGATTATTACTCAGAAATTATTGAGAAATGTGAGATTTTAACATTTAAAACATAGTACGAAACTTACATTTTCTCAATTTCCCGCAATATTCTGTGCCACAGCAGGCACCAGTATATATATCAGGTGTAACATATCAATCCTGAGTAGGAATACTGTACAGCATCTCCACCCATGTAACGAGTGATCGTCAGAGAATAACACGATCACCTGGTACATGAAACAACAAAGATTATATTTCAAATCACTTTCTCTTTCTCTCTCCATTATCCTTCTTTGCCTTAGCAAGCACCAGCATACAGATCAGGTATAATATTACAACCCTGAGTAGAAATATTGCCACCTATGAATTGGAAAACCTCAAAAAATTTGTGAAACAACAATAAATCTTTGTTACTTGGAAGACATGCTCGGTATCACGCCCCTGAGGCTCACTATTTGGCTAAGAGATGGAATCACCATACAGTGATGTAGGAATGAAGGGCTAAAAATTTACAGAGCTGGGAGAAATAGGCCCTCCAGTACTATACAATTATAAATTTCTCACCTGTGTGACCACTCACAAGTTAAATCTATTTTCCTTTCCTTCTTACAATAAAAACTAACATTCACATAAGCAAAAACAATGATGCCACATTAAGTTTAAATTTTTACCCAGGCTCATTAGAAATGCAAATTGGGATATACAAAAATCATAATCTAAAAGTTCAACAGGTTCTTGGCAAGCACCTTAGTATAGTAATTACAAAAACTCCAATAAATGTAGTAAGGCTATAGACTAATAGTAAAACTATACAGCACAGTCAGCAACATGCCACAAGCTGCACATGGTGAGGAACATGTGTCCATCCTCAGTTTACAGAGAATTGTCATATAGTGAATATTCTTGTGGAAAGAGGACTGCCAAACACCCATGTCTCGTGAACCTTGTACAGTTTGTTGCATTATATTAACTTTTAGCTTGTGTGTGATTAGCTTCTGGGTTGTGGCACACTGTTCTCATTCAAATTTTTTGCCTTCTCTTTCAGGGCTTTTCAGCC
This sequence comes from Cherax destructor, assembly GCA_009830355.1. Classification (NCBI taxonomy): domain Eukaryota; kingdom Metazoa; phylum Arthropoda; class Malacostraca; order Decapoda; family Parastacidae; genus Cherax; species Cherax destructor. Next base: position 16,310 of record WNWK01006840.1, read on the forward strand.
TTTGCTATTAAATTATGTTGCTTTATTTTCCCTCTCACTTTCCAGATGAGCCAACTTTTGTCATTTTCATACACAACCAGAAAAGCATCGACAGGAATACTCTTATTTCTGTGAAAACTGTATTATGCTCGGAAAATTCTTCAGTGTTTAATCAATCTTGAGCTTTTGTGTTTAACATGGCAGATATACAATAAATCATGGTTTACTTTTTTAATTATCTACCATACAAGAACATCCTAGGCTAGAGACAAGTTATTTAAATAAAAGTTATATGGTGGATGTTTGCTAAATTGTAAAGCCATGCTATGGCTGATTGAACACCCACAAAAAACAGGGACATCTGTTACCTGTCATATGAGTGAGGGGGGGAAGGGAGTTGGTATAAAAAAAAAAAAAATGAAAATAAAAGGTTTAACTAGAAATCTCTTTTAATATGGCTAGTTAATTGTTCCATCATGGTCATTTTGGGCAGGCCTGACCACTCTCATACCACACCTTTCCATCATGCCAAGACAAAATTGCCAGAAGAATTAAAAAAATTACAGAAAAATAAGAAAAAAAAAAAAAAATTCTATATTTACTAAATCAAGACACAATATACCTCAACAAATGGCAAATATTAATTAATCAGAAGAAATTATTTACATTACATAAAAAAAAAAAAGATATTGTATTTACAAGTGCAGCAGTATATTATTATTAACTGACTGGGGTGACTTGTGCCATGTACTAACCTAAAATCAATGTTGTTAATCCAAATTTTTTGAAGTTTATAGGTCAATTCTATATATTTGTATGAAAAGCTTATCTTAATAAGTATAGTGTGTTAAGAGAGAGCTTACATCATGCTCTGAAATCTAAGCCAACACCAGCACTACCAATGCTCTGTATATACCCATATCATCTGGGGGGCAAGTTGAATGACAAAAAATTCTAAGGAAAAAATTGAGATATACTACTTAACTAAACACAGTGAAATTCATTGTGACAATTTGGTGTAGGTGGTGTGGGTTCCTATTTGTTTGATATAATTTAGTCATGAAATGGGGAATATTATACAGTATTTACATTTTTGGAAGCTGCTGTTCAGATTATTTTTCTGGCTGTCTTTGGATCAAATGAATTGTTATATACAGTGGACCCCCGAGTTACGAGCAAAATTCATTCCAGAAGGCTGCTCAAGTGCCATTACCAAACGAATTTTCTCAATTAAGAAATAATGTCAAGTAGGTTAGTCCATTTCAGACCCCCAAAAATACACTTACAAAAGCACTTACAACATTACACTTACATAATTGTACGATTTCCGGGGTGCTCGTAACTCAGGGGTCCACTGTAGCATGAAATTACTCACTTAGCCTTTTCTCCCTTCCTCTCCCATAAAGTGACAACCTGCCCTTCTCAGTTGCTTCTGGATCAAATCTGTATACTGATATATACAGTGATACCTCGAGTTACGATATTTTTTCGTTCGAGAATGCTGTTCAAGTGCCATTACCAAACGAATTTATCCCCATAAGGAATAATGTAAAATAGACTAGTCCTTTTACACCCCCAAAAATATACTTACAAAAGCATTTAAAAAAATAAACTTACATAAAAGGGCGATTTTGGGGACCATCGTAACTCGAGGTACCACTGTATATGAAAACACTCACAATATGATCTTTCAGACTAGAAAAAGATAAAGAGAAGCAACTTCCTCCAAAGCAGTTAACTGGAGGGCTCTCCATAATTCAGATAACTGAGCAACTACTATACAACAACAACAACAAAACTGTGAAGATCTTAGTTTTGACAAAAATTAATTAAGAAGACTATACATGAAAATTGTGGCAATAAGATTAATTATGGAAAGACTAATACAAATTGCTCTGGTACAGTTTATACTGAGAGAAGAAAATATGTTACAGCATGCTAAGTGATAAATAAATAATAGGATCAGCATGTGTTTAATAAATTACTTACATAGCTATGCACTTAGTTAAGTAATGAAGTAAACTGAGAATTTTTTTTATTTAATAGCAAAGTTCTAGGATAAACAGATTACTATCCATATTATGAGGAAAACTATGAATGGTGACAGACGAAAATTCCTCCTCAAAAGAATAAATATACTGTAGCAGCAACCAGTGACAAGAATGAGAGAGAAATTTCAGGCATATAGAACAAGCTAACAAAATCAAAAGGGTTTAGTATGCTTATTATAATTAAGTGGAAGCAAGAAAGATGTAAGTGACATACAGTACTTGGGGACTGGAAAGTGTGGGGGATAATTAGATTTGATACAAGGGGAAGGTACCTCCAATTCCTTTGGTCAAACACTCTCCACCATTATCAAGGTAACCACCCCCTTGAAGGATTAGTATACATATACAGTACAGGCAAGAAAAACCTACAAGCAATTATTCGATATCTCATGTAACGTGCATAAATCCATTAAAATAGAATTACAACTATTCTCTGCTTGATGACAACTGTTATGACTAGCAGAGTATTAAGATGCAGTGTATCATAATATGCACTTGTATCACCAGTACCATGTTAACACAAAAGTTCTAATATGACTCATTATTAAAATACAGTGGACCCTCGGTTAACGAATACCCCGGAAATCGTGCAATTATGTAAGTATAATTTTGTAAGTTCTTGTGGAAGTGTATTTTTGGGGGTCTGAAATAGACTAACCTACGTGAAATTTTGCCTTAAGGGAGTAAATTCGTTCGGTAATGGCACTTGAGCAGACTTCAGGAGTGAAGTTTTTACAAAACTCGGGGGTCCACTGTACTGGTCTACAGTTGGAATAGGAAACATCTGTCATTATTATAATAATAATCATAGAGAAGCACTTAGCTCACACGTGTCACATAGTGCCAGGGAAATGGAAGGCAATCAGGTCTGATCCAGGGACTGGGTGGGCAGCTCCAATTCCTTAGATAATAGTCCTTCACAAGCTTCAATGCACCCCCTTGGCCAAATATTTCTTATTATATACACAAGTCAAGCACACTGTTAAATATTGTTCACTAGCCCACATATGTATATATTTTTTTTTTCCCTTTGGGGGTCAACAGGCCTTCTCAGGAAACTGTTCCTGGGGTCGAAAATTTTTTGGAAAAAAAAATTATTTTTTTCTTATGAAATGATAGAGAATCTTTTTCCGATCATAACGCCACCAAAATTATGAAATTTGATTGAAAACTAACGAAATTATGCTTTCATGAAGTTATCGGTATCTATGACACTGACGCATCGGCGATTTCACCCACTTCGAGCCCTATTTTCGACAAATTCCAATGTTTCAGTCTCCTAAAATTATAGCTATTTCGCTAGAACTCCATTTCTTCTATCGAATGAGTAGAAGAAACTGCCTATTTACCAATTTCATCTACCCAAAATAGTGGTCAGAAATGGCAATTTTCCAATTTCACACAAATTTCAAACGATGCCAATTTCAAAATAGGGTCCAGAGTAAACAAGGCAGACATTCCTGGCACTAAAATAACATGTTCTCTGTTCATTAGCCACGTCTCCAGGCCCCTGTTCCATTACTTTTGCTTTCCATTTTGAATTTTTATCACAAAAATAGAAGATTTACTGTTATGTATACAACTGCATCATTGTAAAAATGGTATATTTAATATCAGAGCACTTGGGCATGAATATAAGATTCGCCAGTTGATGTGTATTGGACGCATGGTGTGATTTGTTTACTCTTGAACATCGTCAAAAATCGAACATTTTCGCTATTTTGAGCTCAATTTCAAGGTACTTGTCATTGTCATACCAATCAAAATCATCTCTATTTCTGTAATATATCTTCCATTCTATCAAATGAGACCAAGAAAACGAGAATACATCAATAAATACCATACGAAAATCGACTGCAAAGTCGCTGTTTTAATCGAAAAAAACTGTCAGTTTTTTTCTCTCATTATGCAGTGTTTACTGCAGGATTTTTTTATACTGCGCACACTGACCACACAGACCCATTCTTTCATATGTATGCATACCAGACGTTTTCTGCTTAAATTGAGGCTGCTAGAATTTGGGCGTACTAGTACGGCACTAACCCCTGCTCGTAAAACGTACTAGTACGGAACCGACCCCAAAAGGGTTAACACACTGGCCCCTTTTCACTGAGGCAGGGTGACCCGAAAAAGAAACACTTTCACCGTCATTCACACTATCACTGTCTTGCCAGAGGAGTGCAGATACAACAGTTCAGAGGGTCGAGGAGGGGTTATCGAGGTGGTTTTGGTCATTTAGAGGGGAGGGAGCAAAATAGGATGACTTGGAGGGTGTATAGAAAGGTGGGGTAGGGGTTGTCCTAGGAAAGGATGGAGGAATGGGGTAAAGGAGGTTTTATGTGGAAGGTGGAAGGAGCAGGGACATACAGTGGGCATGTGTGAGTGTGTTAGATAGGACTGAGTGGAGACAAATGGTTTTTGGGACCTGACGACCTGTTGAGTGTGAGAAAGGTAATATTCTGTGAAGGAATTCAGGAAAACTAGTTAGCTGGACTTGAGTCCTGGAGGCAGGAAGTACAGTGCCTGCACTCTAAAGAAGGAGTTTGGGTTATTTGTTATTTGGAAGGATATCTAAACTGTTGTATCTGTGCACCTCTAGGAAGACAAGTGATACTGTGAATGATGGTGAGTGTTTCTTTTTTGGGTCACCTTGCCTTGCCAGAAGATGGCCAGCATAATAAATAAATAAATAAATAATTATAATATAGATAGACACACACACACACACATTTATATATATATATATATATATATATATATATATATATATATATATATATATATACATACATATATATATATATATATATACTATATATACATACATATATATATATATATATACATACATATATATACATACATATACATACATACATATACATACATACATATACATACATACATATACATACATACATACATACATACATACATATACATACATACACACACACATATATACATACATACATGTATATATATATTCTTCTTTTTTCTTTCTTTTTTTCAACAAATTGGCTGTTTCCCACTGAGGCAGGGTGACCCAAAAAACAAAACAAGTTTCTCTTTTTAACTTTAGTAATGTATACAGGAGAAGGGATTACTAGCTCCTTGCTCCCGGCATTTTAGTTAACTCTTGCGACACGCATGACTTACGGAGGAAGAATTCTGTTCCACTTCCCCATAAAGATAAGAAGAAATAAGAACAAGAACTATTAAGAAAACAGAAGAAAACCCAGAGGGGTGTGAATATATATGCTTGTACATGCATGTGTAGTGTGACCTAAGTGTAAGTAGAAGTACTAACAAGATGTAACTGAAATCTTGCATGTTTATGAGACAAAAAAGACACCAGTAATCCTACCATCATGTAAAACAATTACAGGCTTTCATTTTACACTCACTTGGCAGGATGGTAGTACCTCCCTGGGCGGTTGCTGTCTACCAACCTACTACCTAGGATGGATATATATATATACATATATATACATATATATATATATACATACATATACATACACATACATACATACATACATATATATATATATATATATTCTAGGTAGTAGGTTGGTAGACAGCAACCACCCAGGGAGGTACTACCGTCCTGCCAAGTGAGTGTAAACCAAAAGCCTGTAATTGTTTACATGATGGTAGAATTGCTGGTGTCTTTTCTGTCTCATAAACATGCAAGATTTCAGGTACATCTTGCTACTCTACTTACACTTAGGTCACATTAAAATTCATGTACAAGCATATATATACACACCCCTCTGGGTTTCTTCTATTTTCTTACTAGTTCTTGTTCTTATTTCCTCTTATCTCCATGGGAAGTGGAACAGAATTCTTCCTCCGTAAGCCATGCGTGTCGTAAGAGCGACTAAAATGCTGGGAGCAAGGGCTAGTAACCCCTTCTCCTGTATATATTACTAAATGTAAAAGGAGAAACTTTCGTTTTTCCTTTTGGGCCACCCTGCCTCGGTGGGAAACGGCCGACGTGTTGAAAGAAAGAAGAGAATATATATAGGTAGTAGGTTTGTAGACAGCAACCATTCGGGTAGGTACTACCGTCCTACCAAGTGAGTGTAAAAAGGAAGCCTGTATTTGTTTTACATGATGGTAGGATTGCTGGTGTCTTTTTCTTCTGTCTCATAAACATGCAAGATTTCAGGTACGTCTTGCCACTTCTACTTACACTTAGGTCACACTACACATACATGTACACATTTATGTTTACACACTCATCTGAGTTTTTTCTTTGATTTTATCTTAATAGTTCTTGTTCTTATTACTTTTCCTTTTATATCCATGGGGAAGTGGAATAAGAATCTTTCCTCTGTAAGCCATGCATGTTGTAAAAGTCAACTAAAATAACGGGAACAATAGGCTAGTAACCCCTTTTCCTGTATAACTTACTAAAAAGAAAAAGATGAAAATCGTCAAAGTGGGATGTATGTTTGAATGTGCGTGGTTGTTGTGCGAATGATAAGAAAGAGATGATTATGGATGTTATGAATGAGAAGAAGCTGGATGTCCTAGCCTTAAGTGAAAAAAAGCTGAAGGGGGTAGGAGAGTTTCAGTGGGGAGAAATAAATGGGATTAGGTCAGGAGTTTCAGAGTTAGAGCTAAAGAAGGAGTAGCAATAATGTTGAAGGATAAGTTATGGCAGGAAAAGAGGGAATATAAATGTATCAATTCAAGGATTATGTGGAATAAAATAAAGGTTGGATGTGAAAAGTGGATTATAATAAGTGTTTATGCAAGATTTCAGGTACGTCTTGCTACTTCTACTTACACTTAGGTCACGCTACGCAAACATGTACACGTTTATGTATACACACTCATCTGAGTTTTCTTTGATTTTATCTTAATAGTTCTTGTTCTTATTGCTTTTCCTTTCATATCCATGGGGAAGTGGAATAAGAATCTTTCCTCTGTAAGCCATGCGTGTTGCAAAAGTCAACTAAAATGTCGGGAACAATGGGCTAGTAACCCCTTTTCCTGTATAGCTTACTAAAAAGAAAAAGAAGAAAACCGTCAAAGTGGGATGTTTGAATGTGCGTGGATGTTGTGCGAATGATAAGAAAGAGATGATTGTAGATGTTATGAATGAAAAGAAGCTGGATGTCCTGGCTTTAAGTGAGACAAAGCTGAAGGGGGTAGGAGAGTTTCAGTGGGGAGAAATAAATGGGATTAGGTCAGGGGTTTCAAATAGAGTTAGAGCTAAAGAAGGAGTGGCAATAATGTTGAATAATCAGTTATGGCAGGTAAAGAAGGAATATAAATGTATAAATTCAATGATTATGTGGAGTAAAATAAAGGTTGGATGTGAAAAGTGGGTTATAGTAAGTGTTTATGCACCTGGAGAAGAGAGAAGTGTAGAGGAGAGAGAGAGATTTTGGGAAATGTTGAGTGAGTGTGTGGGGAGTTTTGAACCAAGTGAGAGAGTAATTGTGGTTGGGGATCTTAATGCTAAAGTGGGTAAAAATGTTGTGGAGGGAGTAGTAGGTAAATTTGGGGTGCCAGGGGTAAATGTAAATGGGGAACCATTAAAACATAGATAAGAGTAAGGTGATGAGGGTATCAAACGATTTAAATAAAGAAAAATTGGATATCACATTGGAGAGAGGGATTATGGAAGAAGTAAATGTTTTCAGATATTTGGGAGTTGACGTGTCAGCGGATGGGTTTATGAAGGATGAGGTTAACCACAGAATTGATGAAGGAAAAAAGGTGAGTAGTGCGTTGAGGTATCAGTGGAGACAAAAATCGTTATCCATGGAGGCAAAGAAGGGAATGTATGAAAGTATAGTGGTACCAACACTCTTATATGGGTGTGAAGCATGGGTTGCAAATGCTGCAGCGAGGAGGAGGCTGGAGGCAGTGGAGATGTCCTGTCTAAGGGCAATGTGTGGTGTAAATATTATGCAGAAAATTCGGAATGTGGAAATTAGGAGAAGGTGTGGAGTTACTAAAAGTATTTGTCAGAGGGCTGAAGAGGGATTGTTGAGGTGGTTTGGTCATTTAGAGAGAATGGATCAAAGTAGAATGACTTGGAGAGCGTATAAATCTGTAGGGGAAGGAAGGCGGGGTAGGGGTCGTCCTAGAAAAGGTTGGAGGGAAGGGGTAAAGGAGGTTTTGTGGGCGAGGGGCTTGGACTTCCAGCAAGCATGTGTGAGCGTGTTAGATAGGAGTGAATGGAGACGAATGGTTTTTGGGACATGACGATCTGTTGGAGTGTGAGCAGGGTAACATTTTGTGAAGGGATTCAGGGAAACCAGTTAATTGATTTAGTTGGACTTGAGTCCTGGAATTGGGAAGTACAATGCCTGCACTTTAAAGGAGGGGTCTGGGATAGTGACAGCTGGGAGGGACTATTCTCAGCTGTCGTATCTGAGCTCCTCTGCAAAGACAGTGATTATGTATGAGTGTGGTGAAAGTGTTGAATGATGATGAAAGTATTTTCTTTTTGGGGATTTTCTTTCTTTTTGGGTCACTCTGCCTCGGTGAGAGACGGCCGACTTGTTGAAAAAAAAAAAAAAAAAAGTGTACGGTTCGTGCTTCTAACGGCTATACCATAGCTGTCCACGTGATCACCATATCCTGCCCATGTGATCTTTCGTTAGCCAATCATAGGCCTCCCTTTTTGAACGCCCCAGGGCCGTGCGGGCCGGCAGTCAGTACCATCCTGATAGGCAGTGGAGACGGACATAGGCCTACGACTCGAGGCTCCCCATACATTTATCGATTCCAATATACGCTACCACACCAAGCTCGTCTTTATTATCTTACCCAATCTATGCAAAGAACCCCACAACACATATGCACCTGGAGAAGAGAGAAGTGTAGAGGAGAGAGAGAGATTTTGGGAAATGTTGAATGAATGCGTGGGGAGTTTTGAACCAAGTGAGAGTGTACTTGTGGTTGGGGATCTTAATGCTAAAGTGGGTAAAAATGTTGTGGAGGGAGTAGTAGGTAAATTTGGGGTGCCAGGGGTAAATGTTAATGGGGAACCTTTAAGTGAGCTATGTACAGAGGTTTGGTAATAAATAATACATATTTTATGAAAAAGAAGATAAATAAGTATACAAGGTATGATATAGCACATAATGAAAGTAGTTTGTTAGATTATGTATTGGTGGATAAAAGGTTGATGGGTAGGCTTCAGGATGTACATGTTTATAGAGGTGCAATGAATATATCGGATCATTATTTAGTTGTAGCTACAGTTAGAGTAAGAGGTAGATGGGACAAAAAGAAAATGTCAACAGCAAGTAAGAGAGAGGTGAAAGTGTATAAACTAAGGGAGGAGAAAGTTTGGGTGAGATATAAGCAACTTTTGGTAGAAAGGTGGGTAAATGCAAGTATGAATGGTGGGGTGGGGAGGGGGGTTTGAAGAATGTTGGTATTGTTTTAAAAATGCAGTATTAGAATGTGGGGCAGAAGTTTGTGGCTATAGGAGGGTGGGTACAGGAGGAAAGAGGAGTGATTGGTGGAATGATGATGTAAAGGGTGTGATAAAAGAGAAAAATATAGCTTAAGAGAGGTTTTTACAAAACAGAAGTGTTAATAGAAAAGCAGAGTACAGTGGTACCTCTACTTACGAGCAGCTCCCACTCGAACAATTATGTAAGTGTATTTTTGTAGGTGCTTTTGTAAGTGTATTTTTGGGGGTCTGAAATGGATTAATCTAATTTTCATTATTTCTTATGGGAAAAAATTCCTTCGGTATCGGCACTTGAATAGCCGTCTGGAACGAATTAGGCTCGTAACTCGAGGTACCATTGTATATGGAAAGTAAAAGAAAGGTGATGAGAATGGTGAGAGTGCAAAAGGAGAGCAGATGAAAGAGTGGGAGAGGCACTGTCAAGAAATTTTGCAGAAAATAAATAAACGTTTTGGGGTGAGATAAACAAATTAAGAAAGCCTAGGGAACGAATGGATTTGTCAGTTAAAAACAGAGTAGGGGAGTTAGTAGATGGTGAGCTGGAGGTATTGGGTAGATGGCGGGAATATTTTGAGGAACTTTTAAATATCAATGAAGAAAGGGAGGCGGTAATTTCATGCACTGGCCAGGGAGGTATAACATCTTTTAGGAGTGAGGAAGAGCAGGATGTGAGTGTGGATGTAAGAAATTGTGCGGATGTTCCGCGGATTTCGGATGCGGATGTATATACGGATGTAAGAAATTGTGCGGATGTTCCGCAGATTCGGATGTGGATGCGAATATCCGATACATCACTAATCTGTGGAGACAAAAAACGTTATCTATGGAGGCAAAGAAGGGAATGTATGAAAGTATAGTGGTACCCACACTCTTATATGGGTGTGAAGCTTGGGTTGTAAATGCTGCAGCGAGGAGGAGGCTGGAGGCAGTGGAGATGTCCTGTCTAAGGGCAATGTGTGGTGTAAATATGCAGAGAATTCGGAGTGTGGAAATTAAGAGGAGGTGTGGAGTTACTAAAAGTATTAGTCAGAGGGCTGAAGAAGGGTTGTTGAGGTGGTCTGGTCATTTAGAGAGAATGGATCAAAGTAGAATAACTTGGAGAGCATATAAATCTGTAGGGGAAGGAAGGAGGGGTAGGAGTCTTCCTCGAAAAGGTTGGAAGGAGGGGGTAAAGGAGGTTTTGTGGGCAAGGGGCTTGGACTTCCAGCAAGCATGTGTAAGCGTGTTAGATAGGAGTGAATGGAGACGAATGGTTTTTGGGACCTGACGAGCTGTTGGAATGTGAGCAGGGTAATATTGTGTGAAGGGATTCAGGGAAACCAGTTAATTGATTTAGTTGGACTTGAGTCCTGGAAATGGGAAGTACAATGCCTGCACTTTAAAGGAGGGGTTTGGGATATTGGCAGTTTGGAGGGACTTCTAAACTGTCATATCTGAGCTCCTCTGCAAAGACAGTGATTATGTATGAGTGAGGTGAAAGTGTTGAATTATGATGAAAGTATTTTCTTTTTGGGGATTTTCGTTCTTTTTCGGTCACCCTGCCTCAGTGTGAAATGGCCGACTTGTTGAAAAAAAAAAAAAAAAAATGTTTAATTTATATAAAACACCTGTATAAAAAAATCTGAAGAAATATTCAGTGCATTAACATTAGGAATCCACAACAGTTCCATAGAAGACAAAGAAGCAGACTTTATTTAGATTATTAACCTTGAAAGTTAGTAACTCAGTATTGTACATTATCATGGTCATACAGTAAGTATATATGTACTGCTGTGCCTTTAACAGTGATGTACTGCATCTACTCTAGCTGTATTTCAACAACTGCTGAACGTGCTGATTGATAATCGAGTTAAGTGCTAAATCCATACGAGTGTAGTGTAGGACAGTACACAGTTATGGTCATGAAAATGTAGTGTTAATAAAAAAGTTGTGTAAAATGAACAAAAGAACATTTGGAAAAAATAGGGTTACATTCAGTGAACCCCCAAAAATAACACTTTTTTTTTTATACATACTTTGTAATGCAGCAACTAAAAAACAATCAAGTTTTATATTCCTTACATTATAACTGTCATTGCTTATTGATCTAGAAATGTGTGAAAAGGGTTGATCTAACCTTCTACAATACAGATGCTCCTTGACTCACAATGGTTGAACTTAAATAACAAAAAAAGGCACAATACCGTGACTGGAACAATACACAAATAACCTACACATAGAAGAGAGGAGTTTACGACGACGTTTCGGTCCGACTTGGACCATTTACAGTCACACTGACTTTGTAAATGGTCCAAGTTGGACCGAAACATCGTCGTAAACTCCTCCCTTCTATGTGCGAGTTATTTGTGTAATGGTTGAACTTATGATACTTGAATACAAGTTCGCAACTTGTATTCATTTATTTACTTTTCTATGCTGGTACAGGTCGGCCATCACTAATCCGGTTCCATCACCAATCCGGCACTAATTTCAGCTAGCATAATTTCAAATTTCCAGGGTCACCACACCAACGTGCCGCTACTGTTTGGTGGCACTACTTGCTGCTTAAGTCATTCCAATTTCTTTTTCTCCATTTACTGTTATAACCTGCTCACTTTTAGCCCTAGCCATGGTTCCAACGAATAAAAGAAATGCATCTCGTTGTGTAAAGAACTTACACCGTACATTGTCTATAAAAGATAAGGTGGCTTTGAAGCCACTGTCAGTCGCCATGAGCTCAGCTCACTCACATAAGCTGTGACCGGTAAATTTGGGCCTACATATGAGAGAATAGGTCTGTGTGGTAAGTGTACACTATACCACTATACAGTGGTACCTCGACTTAAGAGCAGCTCCCAACTTGAACAATTATGTAAGTGTATTTCTGTAAGTGCTTTTGTAAGTGCAATTTTGGGGGTCTGAAACAGATTAATCTAATTTACATTATTCCTTATGGGAACAAATTCGTTTGGTATCGGCACTCAAACAGCCTTCTGAAACAAATTAAGCTCGTAAGTCGAGGTGCCACTGTATATAAAAAAAATCGTGCAGCACGCAGTGCATGAGAAAAACTCTGATCATGTTTTTGGTGTAAAACAGAGACTTTGCGGTGTATTTTCGTATGATTTTTATGCTTGTATGCTCGTTTTTTGGTCTCATTTAATAGAATGGAAGATATATTACATTAACAGATATGATTTTGATTGGTTTCATGATGAAAAGTACCTTGAAATTGAGCTCAAATTAACGGAAATGTTCGATTTTTGCTGATGTTCAAGAGTAAACAAATGACATCACTGTCCAATACGTGTTCAACTGGTCAGTCTAATATGTGGTCACAAATGGGTTGACATTATTTATACAGTTATTACAATAATGCAGTAGTCTGCATAACAGTAAATCTTATTTTTTCTTGTGTGTAAACACAAATTCTTAGGTAGTAGGTTGGTAAACAGCAACCGCCCAGGGAGGTACTACCGCCCTGCCAAGTGAATGTCAAACGAAAGCCTGTAAATGTTTTACATGATGGTAAGATTGCTGGTGTCTTTTTTCTGTCTCATAAACATGCAAGATTTCAGGCATGTCTTGTTACTTCTACTTACACTTAGGTCACATTACACATTCATGTACAAGCATATATATATACACACCCCTCTGGGTTTTCTTCTATTTTCTTACTAGTTCTTGTTCTTATTTCCTCTTATCTCCATGGGGAAGTGGAACAGAATTCTTCCTCCGTAAGCCATGCGTGTCGTAAGTCGACTAAAATGCCGGGAGCAAGGGGCTAGTAACCCCTTCTCCTGTATACATTACTAAAGTTAAAAAGAGAAACTTTTGTTTTTCTCTTTGGGCCACCCCGCCTTGGTGGGAAGCGGCCGATTTGTTGAAAGAAAGAAGAAATACAAATTCAAAATGGAAAGCACAAACACAGTGTCTAGTTTTAAGTAATCACTATGTACTATCATCTTGTCTAGTTTTAAGTAGTTACTATGTGTATTAGGATTAGTCTGCCCGAAATGCCCCGGCATGATAGTAACTTTCTTTCTACTTAGCAAACCAAAATTGTAATTACATATTGTAACCTTTACGAAGAAATAAACCTTTAATTTACTTTATCCTTGGTGGGACAATCCTTAGTGGTGTGAATATACAGGTAACAGTTGTAACACTGTGTGATGTGCTTGAATCTCTCGGTTTCAATGTAGCTTGGGTTGATATGAAAGTAGTGAATTGCCAGTCCCTCTGTGAGAGCTTTGGCTGCCATGTTGACATCAAAGAAGGTGACCTTTAGCACTGAGGAAGCGTTGGGTATTTTGGTTATATGCTCCACTGTGGCCCAATGGTTCTGGTCTTCAATGGATGTTTTGATTTCTTCAATGTCCTGGGTAGTGATGAGTTTATCCAGTCACTTGAGGAACACAGTTCTCTTGGCCCTCAAAGCTGGGGAAGTCATGACTTAAAATCCCTACCAGTTGAGAGTTGTTGAAACGTCAGTGGTGATGAGTTTCTCGGCCTCGATTTCATCAGTACAGACAACAAGTAATAAAATCGCATTACATTTGACCTGCAGAATGCTGCTAATGGCAGCTGCAAGTGCTAATTTAGACGAGTCATTGACTGTCCCAATTCTTGGTTTGATCTTCACTCAGTTTGAGAAGTGCATCATGGAAGATGATGCCAAATGTAGAAGTAAAAGTTCCCCTCCCCAACGGGGATCGCAGGGATACAATGTGTACTGTACGTTTTCACTGCTAGTGCTCTGAATATTTTGAAAAAAAAATAAATAAAAAATAAAAATAAATAAATAAAGAGGGCAATAGTGTGCGTGTAATATGGAAAAAAAAATTAGGGTCAGTACTTACCAAGATACAGTGGAACCCCAGTTTTTGCATGCCCCAGATATCGGACGATTCGGTTTTAGAACAGTTTTTTGTGCAAAATTTTGCTCCAGATATCGGACCATGATCCGGAAATCGTACCGTATTAGACGCGTCCACTTGGGCCGCTTATACATTCATGACTCACTCTTGGGCACATTAAATGTCTTATTTTACGTTAATACAGCCTCTCCTCACTTAGCGACGTACTCGTTTACTGATGCCTCGGGCTCTCTGACCAGTATTCATACCTAAATAATGTACGTATATATTAGAGCTGAATTCCTCAATTCTGTTTATTTCAATATACAGTACACTACTGTATAAACATTTAAAAATATACCAGAAATGTTATAAATGGTGCAAAGGTGACATTAAAACAATATCAAAGATGGTTGACACAAACTCACTACCATTATAGTATGCTCCTCACTTAGCAACAAATTCATTTAACGACGTGGTCTTAGGAACGGAACTTCGTCGTTAAGCGAGGAGAGGCTGTATAGACATTTTCATTAATCCATCTATGATATTTTCTTCAAAATTATATAAGAAACATGTTACATAGCATAGTATAAACATGCAATGTTTATATGCCATCGAGTAGTGGTAGTCGATGGAGGGAAAACATTACGTTTTCTCTTCCTCTGGTCAAGCATTAGAGAAAACACTACGTTTTCTCTTCCTCTGGTCAAGCAGTAGAGAAAACATGTATGAATCCGTCTGGCCCAGTGACCTCCCTCAATTCATAACGCTTTTATTTACAATTCTCGGCATGAATTATTCATTACTTCTCCCTTTGTTTATGAAGGCATCTAAAGGTAGTTGTTAGAAACGATTAAACTCGGTGAACAAGGTATATGATGGTAATAATATGGCTCTGGGCCTCATTAAATATCATGTAGCTATGTAGGTAGGTGTATGTATGTAGCCCAGGCTACCTATCGGCTACCTACCTCTACTAGCCACCTACATCTACCGGCTACTTAGTAAATAAGTAAGTTGATTCAGGTAGTACATACAAATACAGTTACATAGATTATCATACATAGCAGCATATGTGTAAAGAACCTAGGATAACCCAAAAAAGTAAGACAGAGTGACTTCCTACAAAAAAGTACTACTCACCTCTTGCCCTACATTAAGACTACAAATATACTGTATTTTAAGATAAGTAATGAATGTGGAAGAGTTGGTGGACGACCACAGGGAAGCGCTAACCACTGAAGAGCTGCAACACTATAAAATTTATTTTTTGTTAATATTTTTGGATGTCTGGAATGGATTAATTATATTTACATTATTTCTTATGGGAAATATTGATTCAGTTTTCATATGATTCAGATTTAGAATGACCTTCTGGAATGGATTAAGTTTGAAAACTGGGGTTCCACTGTATAAGGTCACAAAGTTGGTGCTGTTATGTTTCTAGAAGTCCAGGATTGTATGATACTCCATGAAGCATGGATTAATACAAAGTGCCACCCCACACTGCTGACACATGAATCGTGTGTCCTTCCACTGTTGGGGTCACTTTGTGGTGTGAGCAAACACAACACACTTTTTCTGAGAATACGTACTTCTTTTTAGGGGTAGATGGTATTTGTATCAGGAAGTGACAGTTAGTTAGTATTTGCTCTGGCACTTACCCCTCTGGTTGTGGTTGGGGGACAGGTCGCTGTTGAGGGGCAGGTACAGGTGTGGCATTATACTTTTTTTACTATCTGCTTTATGAGACTGAGGGTGAATTCTGCATAGCGAAGTTGTTTCTTAGTCTTTATTTCGTACACGTTGAAGGCATTGAGCATTACAATGTCTACAAAGTGAAAGAATACTTTTATGTATCACTTGCAATTCCTACGCACACAATCAACGAACCCTATTTGCATGTTGCACTTGTCGACTAGTCACATATTGTTCATATAGTCGACGACAGCAGCTGGCTTTACAATACTTTCATTGTTGTCCTTGTTCACTTTGTCTGCCTGTACCATCTCGTTTCTGTGGATGGTTGACAGGAACGTCACGTCCCGTTTGTCATGCCACGTCAGTGCCATGATGTCTTTGGTATGAAAAACTTGCACTGCACTTTCAGCACTCCCTCCAGTGAACCTTGGCATATGTTTCCTGTGTCTTCTCACTGCTCCACATATATCATTATTGCTTACACGGAGGAAATCAGTGAGTATAGGGCTTGTATACCAGTTGTCTGTGAACAATGTATGACCCTTGCCATGGTATGGCTCCATCATCTTTCAAACAACATCACTGGAAATGCCCAGCATCCACCTGGTATCATCTAGTGTCTCTCTCCCGGTGTAGATAATGACATCCAACATAACACCAGTCTCAGTCACACACAACAAAAAGTTTTATACCAAAGCAATTACATTTGCTTGATATATATTGTTTGAATGACAGTTGTCCCTTGAATAAGTAAGTTTATTCAGGTATACACAAATACAGTTACATAGATTATCATACATTACAGCATATGTGTAGAGAACCTAGGATAACCCAAAAAGTCAGACAGAGTAACTTATATTTCCATTGGACTCGTCAACAACAATGTTCTTGAAGGGATAAGGGTAGGCACTGAATTTTTGATTCAGATACATTAAACACTTCATGGATTTTGTATAATACGTTATTTCTGTTGGGTCTATTCCTGTCCGAGAAGTGAAACATTCGTAGCAACAGCGTGAATCTGTTGCAGGGAAGACTGGAGTACTGAGGAAGTAGTCTGTGGACCAGTACTGTTTTTTTTTTTCAACAAGTCGGCCGTCTCCCACCGAGGCAGGGTAATCCTAAAAGAAAGAAAATTCCCAAAAAGAAAATACTTTCATCATCAAACATTTTCACCTCAAACATAATCACTGTCTGCAGAGGCGCTCAGATACGACAGCTGAGAATAAGTCCCATCCAACTGTCACTATCCCAGACCTCTCCTTTAACCCTTAAACGGTCCAAACGTATACTACGTTCTTACCGCTACTGCCCCAAACGTATATTTACGTTTTATTTTTCCTTCCTCCAAATTTGGCACGTTTGGCCTGAGATGCCTGGTCAGCATAGAATGGGTCTTAACACTCAGTGTGTGCCATATTAAAAAAATCTGGGACCACTTAGTACCTTGTGGGAGCACCAGTTAAATTAAGTGCCAGTTAGAGCAAACACTGCGGCAAACACCAAGGATTCACTGATGTCATGTCATATTAACACTCCCCTTTTAAGTGGAAAGTGATGTCGGCAAGCTGGCCGGCCAGCTGCCTGGCTGGCTAGCCACCTGGCTGCCAGCAGGGTACCTGATTGGCTGTCTCTATATCCGTCTGTCTGTCTGTATCTATCTGTCTCTATCTCACAGGAACACATACGTAAATACAATTATACCAAGTGTAAATTACCTAGGATAACTCAAAAAATTCAGACAAAGTGTTATACTGTGCTTGTGATCTGCGTAATACCAGTTGGTTCATGAGACAAGCAGACAGAAAGGAGACGACACACAGGCAGACAGAAAGACAGACACAGACAGACAGATAGATACAGACAGACAGACAAGTTTGCGTAACAAATAAAGTGAAGCAGTGTAAGCTCATCAAATGTCATCACTGTAATTACTGGACTGATAAGAAGAGATAAGACTACCCTCACCCCTCATCAAATGCCACCAGAGTCATTAGTGTAAGATAAGATAAGGCAGTGACAAACATCTTACATAATGCCTCGTGGGAACTTTATTATTATTATGCACTATCATTATTATTATTATGCACTATCATTATTATTATTATGCACTATCATTATTATTATTATGCACTATCATTATTATTATTATTTTAGTACAATTTCAGTACCTAATATTACTGTCAGAACAAAGATTGGCTATGAAATCACAAGAACTACTATAAATTGTAATTATCAGAACAAAAAAATATATAAAATAATAAAACAAAAGGTATATCGGCAACAATTCTGCAAGCGGCAGGACTCCTGTTGCTGTCAGGTGAGCATCCAGTGCCAACTTCTCCACCTCATATCTCGATAAGTACTGACCCTAATTTTTTTTTTATCCTATAACACTTAAAAAAATGTGCTCTTCATTTCTATAATTTTTTTTTTTCAAAATATTCGGGGCTGTAGCGGTAAGAAAGTATATATATGTTTGGACCGTTTAAGGGTTAATGTGCAGGCATTGTACTTCCAATTTCCAGAACTCAAGTCCAACTAAATCAATTAACTGGTTTCCCTGAATCCCTTCACAATATATTACTCTGCTCACACTCCAACAGCTCGTCAGGTAACAAAACCCATTCGTCTCCATTCACTCCTATCTAACATGCTCACACATGCTTGCTGGAAGTCCAAGCCCCTCACCCACAAAACCTCCTTTACCCCCTCCCTCCAACCTTTCCGAGGACGACCCCTACCCCCCCTTCCTTCCCCTACAGATTTATACGCTCTCAAAGTCATTCTACTTTGATCCATTCTCTCTAAATGACCAAACCACCTCAACAACCCCTCTTCAGCCCTCTGACAATTACTTTTAGTAACTCCACATCTCCTAATTTCCAAACTCCTAATTTTCTGCATAATATTTACACCACACATTGCCCTTAGACAGGATATCTCCACTGCCTCCAGCCGCCTCCTCGCTGCAGCATTTGCAACCCATCCTTCACACCCATATAAGTGTTGGTACCACTATACTTTCGTACATTCCCTTCTTTGCCTCCATGGATAACGTTTTTTGTCTCCACAGATACCTCAACGCACCACTCACCTTTTTTCCTTCGTCAATTCTATGGTTAACCTCATCCTTCATAAACCCATCCGCTGACAAGTCAACTCCAAATAGTATCTGAAAACATTCACTTCTTCCATAATCCCTCTCTCCAATGTGATATCCAATTTTTCTTTATTTAAATCATTTGATACCCTCATCACCTTCCTCTTATCTATGTTCACTTTCAACTTTCTACCTTTACACACCCTCCCAAACTCATCCACTAACCTTTGCAACTTTTCTTTAGAATCTCCCATAAGCACAGTATCATCAGCAAAAAGTAACTGTGACAACTCCCATTTTGCATTTGATTCCCCATTATTTAATCCCACTCCTCTCCCCAACACCCTAGCATTTACTTCTTTTTCACTACCCCATCTATAAATATATTAAACAACCATGGTGACATTACACATCCCTGTCTAAGACCTACTTTTACCAGGAAGTAATCTCCTTCTCTCCTACACACCCTAACCTGAGCCTATCCTCATTCAGTAACTTACTACCTATTCCATATACAGTGGAACCCCGGTTAATGAATATTGTAAGTGCTTGTGGAAGTGTATTTTTGGGGGTCTGAAATAGACTAACCTAAATGACATTTTTTCTTAAGGAAGTAAATTCGTTCGGTAATGGCACTTGAGCAGGCTTCTGCAATGAATTTTTTTCGTTAACCAGGGTTCCACTGTACTTGTAACACTATTGCCATCACCAAAACTGCGAGAAAATGACAATGTCCACTTGCATGGTTGCCTCTGAGTAGTAACACTGGCCACCCCAGAGGTGCTGGGCTGAGAGTCTGGTGTGACCACACTGGCCACCTTAGAGGTAATGGGATAAGGGTCATCTGGGTTATCATCAATATTTGCACTAATTCCTCAATTATTAGTGTCCACATCGGTTTCAATCCCTCGGGTTCTATAGCACTTTCCTCGAATAAGAGCATGTTAATATGATGGGGCACGAGTGAATCACGGGGGTTTGCCATGTCATTGACCCAAGCTGGTGCTGAAACTAACTGGTGCTACCTTGTGGTACAGCATGATCCCAAATTTTTTCATACATACTGCGCACACTGAGTGCGCAAATCCATTCTCTCATGTCTAGGCTGCTCAGGCCTATTGCACCAAATTTGAAGGCAGGAAAAATAAAACGTCAATCTATGTTTAGAGCACTAGTGGTAAGAACGTAGATCAATGTTTGGACAGTTAAGGGGTTAAATATTTAATGCTGTGCCTTTTCTTAAATTTTTGTAACCAGCCTGCTGAATATTTAGTTACGTACCTTCAATATTCAGTTCGTAATGAGAGATTTTTGCTTGTTCCATTATAATAAAAAATGAAGTGCTAAACCTACAAGGGTTATACAGCACAGCAGGGCAGGAAAGGGTACAGGGGTGGGTATTGGTTAGCAAGAGGGAAAAGAATTATTATTAGATCATACAGTGCAGCAGATATCAGATTGGAGGGAGAGAGTATGGAGGAGGTAAATGTATTCAGATATTTAGGAGTGGACATGTCAGCAGGTGGGTCTATGAAAGATGAGGTGACTCATTGAAATGACGAGAGGAAAAAGGCGAGTGGTGCACTGAGGGGTCTGTGGAGACAAAGAACTCTGTCCATGGAAGCAAAGAGGGGAATGTATGAGCGTATAGTTATACCAACGTTCTTATATGGGTGCGAAGCATGGGTGGTGAATGTTGCAGTGAAGATGTGTCTGAGGGCAATATGTGGTGTGAATATAGTGCAGAGAATTCGTAATTTGGAAATTAGGAGGTGCGGGATTTCCAAAACTATTATCCAGAGGGCTGAGGAGGGGTTATTGAGGTGGTTCGGACATGTAGAGAGGACGGAACGAAATAGAATAACTTCGAGTGTATAAATCTGTAGTGGAGGGAAGGCGGCGTAGAGGTCAGCTTAGGAAAGGTTGGAGGGAGGGGGTAAGGTGGTTTTGTGTGCGAGGGGCTTGGACTTCCAGCAAGCATGTGTGAGCGTGTTAGATAGGAGCGAATGGAAACAAATGGTTTTTAGGACTTGACATGCTGTTGGAATGTGAGCAGGGTAATATTTATGAAGGGATTCAGGGAAACTGGCAGGCCGGACTTGAGTCCTGGATATGGGAGGTACAGTGCCTGCACTCTGATGGAGGGGTGTTAATGTTGCAGTTTTATAACTGTAGTGTAAGCGCACCTCTGGCAAGGCAGTGATGGAGTGAATGATAGTGAAAATTTTACTTTTTCAGTCCACCCTATCTTGATGGGAAACAGCCGATGTATTAATAATAAAAAAAAGTGCAGTGGGACAGGGTAAAGTGCAGGGGTAGAAGGTAGTAAGAGGGAGAGGTAGAAAGGTCTGTGAGGAGTGCTAGAGGCAACATCATCAAAGTTTGTGTAGTAAATCAGTTGCTGTCAAAAAGTCAATGAGGGAATCTGAGTTAAAGGAAGATAAAGTAAGGGCATTAGAGCAGTGACGATGTCGGAGGTAAATTCTGCGTGCTCGTTGATAGAGTGGACACTCCAACAGAATATGGCTATCAGAAACTGGAACCTGACAATTCTCAGAGTGGAACAGGGTGCCTCTCCATGAAATACAGTGGAACCTCGGTTTTCGTGATTAATCCGTTCAAAAAAGTCTGATGAAAACCGAATCGTATGAAAACTGAAGCAATATTTCCCATAAGAAATAATGTAAATCCAATTAATCCATTCCAGATGCCCAAAAATATAACAAAAAAATACATTTTATAGAAAGTAACTGTAGTTTTACATACAGAAAACAATGAGAAATAAATATAAATGACTAATGAAATGGATAAATGAACATTTAACATCACTTTTACCTTTATTGAAGACTCTTATTGGCATATGGAAGATGACGAGGAGGGGAGAGGGAGGAGAGGTTATTGTTTGGAAGGGAAATCCCCGTCCATAAGGAATTCAGGTATCAAAGCCCTATCCGGGGTTACTTCCCTTCTTTGTCTTTTACTGGCACTAAGACCAGCTTGAGAGTCACTGGACCCCTGTCGCACAAAACATCTGTCCAAGGAGGTCTGTTTCTGGCATCTCTAAGATTTGCCTAAAATGGGACAAGGCATTGTCATTGAACATGTTGCAGACACAGCTTGCAACATCTTTGTTAGGGTGATAATTCTCCACAAAACTTTGCAACTCATTCCACTTTGCACACGTCTCTTTGATGACTGGTTGATTTAGGATCCGTTTTGGGTATTTATCTATGATCTGTCGGATTCTAGCATTCATGAGTCACGAGAGAACTTTTCCAGCGACATTTTGGATGTTGGGTATGAGATGTCAATGACCTTGGCTCATCAGGATTTTCCTCACTTGATGGGGCATCTGGAGTGGCAACAGCACTCTCTGCATCTTCATATTCATACAACTAAGTCCCAATCACTATCTTCAGTACTAGAATCAGCCTGGGCAAATAAAAAATGGTCAATAAATAATCTGTGGAGTGAGGATATGTCTATAACAAGACATAATGGTATGGTGAAGATTGAGACACTTATGCAACATATGGGAATCTTTATTAAGGAAACGTTTTGCCACACAGTGGCTTCATCAGTTCAATACAAAGCAGAGAGGGGTAAGGAGAGGAGGAGTTTGAGGTAATCAGTCCCTCAGCCTGGAATCGATGTGTTCAGTCCATCACTCTTGTAGAAAGTACAGCATATGGCCAGAGAAGTGGCTTATATACTGTAGTCAGGTGAGTGGAAGCAGGAGGCGGCGGGATCACAGTGGAACCATCCACTAGTGTAAGTAGGTCTTCGTCCAAAGGTTGGACAAGTATTGAAGAATTCCTTGTATCAAGTTCCCATGATGTTGCAGTGTCTGACACATGATAAATGGTGTCTGACAGATGTGATAAATGGTGTCTGACAGATGTGATAAATGGTGTCTGACAGATGTGATAAATGGTGTCTGACAGATGTCATAAATGTTGCATACGTGTCTCAATCTTCAACTTGTCGGTTTTGAAAACCATTCATCACATCTGCTGGTATGGTACCTTGAGGCAACTGTTCTCACAGTGCCCTGCATGACAGACAAATTTTTCATTGGTTCGCTGATGTGCACACCAACGATGCAGGCCTGCTTTATCCCATGTAGGTCTAATCCCAATCGTGGCCATTTTGAGGGCACTAGAATTTAACCCTTAAACTTTCCGATGTACTAGTACGCAAATGCCATATATGAATCCAACATACTAACAAAAAAGGCACAATACCGTGACTGGAACAATACACAAATAAATGGTCCAAGTTGGACCGAAACTCCGTCGTAAGCTCCCTTCTCCTATGTGCGGGTTAGTGTATCCAACGTACTAGTACACACAATTTTTCGTACCCACAAATCTACCACCTGCCAATAGTTTTGACCCCAATAAAACTCTTTGGGTCTTCTTCCATTTATTCACACATTTGAAAAAAAAAAAAATCTAAGGCCAGCAGGGTCCACACAGTGTATCATGGTTAACTACTCAGGTGATGACTGTATATCCTACATACTAGTATGTCTAACTAACAAAGGTAAACAATGAAACCAAGAGCTGTTGTTCCACCACCAGCTTCTATTCTAGCAAACAAGGTATGGAAGTGGCACAAAGATGATTTATTCATTCCAAATTTATTACAATTTCATGATACTAATAACGGAATTCAGTCACAGAGCACACTGAGTAGTATATTTAACCCAGGATAACCCAGTAAAGTCAAACAATGTGAATAATTTCCAAGTTTTGAGGAGTATTACACTCTGAAACAATTGTAATATTATAAGTGTTCACTGTACATAGCCTTAGAAAAAAAAAAGTTATACAGTATAGTATATATACCAGATAACCCAGTAAAATCAATCACTGTGACTTATTTCCATGTTTTGATAAGTAATACACACAAATAATTGTAATGTTGTAAGTATTCCTTGTACATAGCCTTAGAAGACCAAAATAATAAAAAAAAAAAAAAATTATATTCCAAGTGGAGCAATGTTGGACTAAGTATTTCTCTATGTCTAGAGTGCTAAAACAACTTTAAACATAAGAAAGTAGTGTACATAGTGCTAAACATTAAGAACATAAGAAAGAAGAAACACTGCAGCAGGCCTACTGGCCCATGCGAGGCAGGTCCAATTCTCACACTGACTTAAGCCAATGCCTTGACCTGGTCAGGTCAGTCACATTCACTTAAGGTAGGAGCATGGCATCTGACCTAGTAGCACAAGCTAGTCAGGTCCAACTCACACCCACCCACACCAACTCATGTATTTATCCAACCTATTTTTAAAACTACACAACGTCTTAGCTTCTATGACGGTACTCGGGAGTTTGTTCCACTCATCCACAACTCTATTACCAAACCAGTGCTTTCCTATATCCTTCCTGAATCTGAATTTTTCCAATTTAAAACCATTGCTGCGAGTCCTGTCAAAACTAGATATTTTTAGCACGCTATTTACATCCCGTGCTAAAAATATCTAGTTTTGACAGGACTCGCAGCTATTTACATCCTTCTCCATGGGGAAGTGGAACAGAATTCTTCCTCCGTAAGCCATGCGTGTCGTAAGAGGCGACTAAAATGCCGGGGGCAAGGGGCTAGTAATCCCTTCTCCTGTATATATTACTAAATGTAAAAGGAGAAACTTTCGTTTTTCCTTTTGGGCCACCCCGCTTCGGTGGGAAACGGCCGACATGTTGAAAGAAGAAAGATTTACATCCCCTTTATTAATTCCTGTTTTCCATTTATACACCTCAATCATCTCCCCCCTAATTCTATGCCTTTCTAGAGAGTGCAGATTCAGGGCCCTCAGTCTATCTTTATAGGGAAGATTTCTGATACATGGGATCAACTTTGTCATCCTCCTCTGTACGTTTTCCAGTGCATTTATATCCATTCTGTAATACGGTGATCAAAACTGTGCAGCATAATTTAAATGAGGTCTAACCAAAGATATATATAGTTGAAGAACAACCTGAGGACGTGTATTATTTATACTTCTTGATATGAAGCCAAGGATTCTGTTAGCTTTATTGCGAACACTTATGCACTGTTGTCTTGGTTTCAGATTACTGCTAGCCAGAACTCCTAAATCCTTTTCGCAATCCGTAATATTAAGATCTACATTATTTACTTTATACATATGTGGCATGGTTATTTTCCTTTCCAACATTTAGAACTTTGCATTTGTCTATATTAAACTGCATCTGCCACTTCTCCGACCACTGCATCAGTCTATTCAAATCCTCCTGGAGTGCTCTAATGTCTTCATTTGAATGAATTGGACGGCCTATTTTGGTGTCATCAGCAAATTTGCTTATGTCGCTATTTATTCCCTCATCTATGTCGTTTATGTAAATTGTGAACAACAAGGGGCCCAACACTGACCCCGTGGAACACCGCTTGTGACGTGCCCCCATTCTGATTTCTCCCCATTTATGCAAACTCTCTGCTGCCTATTTGTCAACCATGCCTCTACCCAGGAAAAAATTTCTCCTCCTATTCCATGTGCTTTACGTTTTCTCAACAGCCTCTGATATGGAACTCTATTGAAAGCCTTACTGAAGTCCATATACACATATATCATATTCAATACCATGATTTACCTCCTCAAATACTTTAGTGAAGAAAGTTAGTAAATTCGTAAGACAGGAACGCCCCTTTGTAAAACCGTGCTGAGATTCATTAATCAATTTATGTCTTTCAAGATGGCTACGAATTGCTTCGGCAATTATTGATTCCATGAATTTACTAACTATGGAGGTAAAGCTTATTGGTCTATAGTTCGAAGCTAAGGACCTGTCACATGCCTTGCAAATAGGTATTACATTTGCCATTTTCCACTTGTCTATGCCAGATTGTAGTGATATATTGAAAAGATTAGCCAAAGGTATGCTAAGTTCCTCTTTACATTCCTTTAAAACCCTTGCAAACAGTTCATCAGGGCCTGGGTTTATGAAGGATGAGGTTAACCATAGAATTGATGAAGGAAAAAAGGTAAGTGGTGCATTGAGGTATCTGTGGAGACAAAAAACATTATCTATGGAGGCAAAGAAGGGAATGTATGAAAGTACGTATAGTGGTACCAATACTCTTATATGGGTGTGAAGCTTGGGTTGTAAATGCTGCAGCGAGGAGGAGGCTGGAGGCAGTGGAGATGTCCTGTCTAAGGGCAATGTGTGGTGTAAATATTATGCAGAGAATTCGGAGTGTGGAAATTAGGAGGAGGTGTGGAGTTACTAAAAGTAATTGTCAGAGGGCTGAAGAGGGGTTGTTGAGGTGGTTTGGTCATTTAGAGAGAATGGATCAAAGTAGAATGACTTGGAGAGCACATAAATCTGTAGGGGAAGGAAGGAGGGGTAGGGGTCGTCCTCGAAAAGGTTGGAGGGAAGGGGTAAAGGAGGTTTTGTGGGCAAGGGGCTTAGACTTCCAGCAAGCGTGTGTGAGCGTGTTAGATAGGAGTGAATGGAGACTAATGGTTTTTGGGACCTGACGAGCTGTTGGAGTGTGAGCAGGGTAATATTTAGTGAAGGGATTCAGGGAAACTGGTTATTGATTTAGCCGGACTTGAGTCCTGGAAATGGGAAGTACAATGCCTGCACTTTAAAGGAGGGGTCTCTGATAGTGACAGTTTGGAGGGACTTTTCTAAACTGTAGTATCTGAGCACCTCTGCAAAGACAGTGATTATGTATGAGTGAGGTGAAAGTGTTGAATGATGATGAAAGTATTTTCTTTTTGGGGATTTTCTTTCTTTTTGGGTCACCCTGCCTCGGTGGGAGATGACCGACTTGTTAAATATATATATATTTTCTTTTTTCAACAAGTCGGCCGTCTCCCACCAAAGCAGGGTGACCCAAAAAGAAAGAAAATCCCCAAAAAGAAAATACTTTCATCATCATTCAACACTTTCACCACACTCATACATAATCACTGTCTTTGCAGAGGCACTCAGATACGACAGCTGAGAATAAGTCCCTCCCAGCTGTCACTATCTCAGACCCCTCCTTTAAAGTGCAGGCATTGTACTTCCCATTTCCAGGACTCAAGTCCAACTAAATCAATTAACTGGTTTCCCTGAATCTCTTCACAAAATGTTACCCTGCTCACACTCGAACAGCTCGTCAGGTCCCAAAAACCATTCGTCTCCATTCACTCCTATCTAACATGCTCACATATATATATGAGACAAACTTATTTATTAAAGAACAATGTTATTCAAATGTTTTCTGAATTATTAATTGAAAACTAAATTGCCATACATCAGACCCTGAGTGAAGACTTGATAATTATAACTACTCAATGTACAGCAGTTTGTGGCAAATGTATAAACAAATTACACAAGCAGTATTTTTTAGTTATAATAGAATAACAAATGTGATTTCATATACGTAATTCATAGATTACCAAAAAAATTCTAAAAAACTTGCAGATCAATTCTTCTTTCTTTCAACACGTCGGCCGTTTCCCACCGAAGCGGGGTGGCCCAATTACAGTTTAATTACAGACCAATTACAGTTTAATAATTAATTTAATGCTCCATTGGCAGATCCAGGGAGGGGCCAAACTACCTTTTCCTGGAGGGATGAAAATAATGTTTTTATATAAAAATTCTTTATTTTCACAAGAAATAAGAGCAACCTGTGCACTCTAAAAGCACTGGAAAAAGTGCATTTTGTGACAGTAAGCAAAAGACAAACAAAACACATTACATTTTTAAGGTAAGAAATTCCATATATATAAATGATTTTGAATTGCTTTCCCTCCTTTCCTTCAGATTTTGTCTGGATCCACCTCAGAGACCATCAAAAAGAATGTTAAAACAAATATTAAGCTTATGGGTAATTTATCTGTTAGTCTATAGATGGAAAAAAATCCATCTTAATAAGAAACTGATCAATGCTCAGTAAAAATCACTACCCATCTCTCGAGATTCATGAGCTAATTGTTCATAGTTTTGAGTACAGTATTTGCAAAGCAAACTCAAAATAATTCAGTGGTTACTGTAAACATTATGCCAGTGAGCCCAAGAGTTAAGGGTACAATACTTTATATTAATTGCCACAGAAACCTAACATGATGAAAACTCTTAGTTATATTTAATAAATTATCCCTGTACAGTATGATTATGAACATGTAGCACCAAGCTAAAACAAGAGGAACATTAAAGCTGTAAATCATTACTGTAGTTTATGTTTTAAACAGACCTCCGAAGTACATGGAGAGTATCATATTTAAAAAAAAAAATATTTGGTATGGATAATGTTAATGTGACATATATTATGCAACCACCCAAAATCATTGAGAAAGACATATCTTTCACAACCTAAAATAGGAAACTTGCAAATTGTAGTATGGTATTGCACACAATTACCTGATAGCTTCAATAAACATCCTGGAAAATACTATCCATTAATTGCATCCTGAATTACAGTACAGTACTATCTTTCAAGGAGAGTACAGATAGAGCTAGGTATTAGCTATGAGTGGGTAATACAATGAAAGATAAACCATTACAAGTCTGATTCCCACAAATATTTGAAATGTTCATTTTGCATATTTGTTAAAAAAAAAAAAAAAAAAAAAAAATATGACAAAGATCAGAAGAACTGATCTAAGGAAACAATGTGAGCAACAAAACATACAGTGCTATATTTATATATCAATAATCTTAGTTGTTAAAATGACCTTTCAGGTCAAATTATTTTACTATGGGCATTATTTATAATAACACCAGCCTAACCCATGGCCGGGCTTCGGGAGTAGAAAAACTCTCGGAACTCATCAAAGGTATAGCTTCCTTGTTTTATATACAGAATGAATTAATCTGGTTAATAGAAAAACTAAACTACCTAGCTGCTACAAAATCACACATGGAAATTACTACATTGTCACACATGGGAATTATTACGTTTACAGCGATTCAGAGGTCAGATATCGAATTAATATCCATACATAAAAATTCAAACGTTAAATTGATACCAAATTAAAACTGCCCAAACTACAAATTCAACAAATATAGCTGTCAGTCAGGTAGCAAAAATTACAAAACACCACCTTTGTTGGTTAACAAACACTAGAGCAATTTGGACACTTAATTTAAGTTTATTAAAGCTTTGTCTTCAACCTAGGTATTAAATAAATAAAGTGTTCAATCTGCTTTTATGTCTTTGTTAAACAATTTTTGAGTATTTTATATTTCTATTGCCCTTGTTAATGATTTAAAAAAAAAAAAAAGGGTTCAGTAGTTCAGCTTAACCTAACCAACAGTGCACAATTTCCATGTTATTTTAGATAAATTAGTTATGTTAAACTTAGTACGTATTCACGAATTGTAACTAACTATTCAAGGATAAGTAATTTACTAAAGTTCTAGTTTTAGTCTGTCCAAAATGCTTTGTATAACTATGGGTTTTTTCCATGTATGACAACCAATATAAACCAGTTTCTGTAGCACAACTGTATCTTCTTGGAAAATAAACTTTTTATATTTGTACGAGTATGTAGATGAAACTGAACATAAAAAGAAACTGTCATTATCATTATTCCATTCATGAGGAGAGTTAAATCCATAAGGGTCATATAACACCAGGGGTAATGGGAGGCAATTAGGCTCAATCCAAGGAGAGGTCAGGTCCAAGTCCTTGAATAAAGAGTTCCTAACCAGCATCAAGAACTTTCCTTGAGAGGGGTTGACAGCAGAGCTGCAAAGCTTAAAAAATATTTCTAGATTTATTTACAAAATGTACAGCCACACTTCATTAATATCAATTCACTGGGATCAAAAACTTTCTGATTAACTAAATTTATATAAAGTACAGTGGTCCCTCGGTTTTCGTTGAAAATTCTTTCCAGAATGCTGTTTGAGTGCCGTTACCGAAAGAATTTGTTCCTATAAGGAAAAATGTATATTAGAATAGTCATTTCAAACTCCCAAAGATACACTTAAAAAAGCACTTACGAAAATACACTTACATAATTGTTCAAGTTTGGAGGTGAACGAAAACCGAGGGTCCACTGTACTGTATTAAGTAGTGACAGCAGAATTGTGAAGCATAATTCTTCCCACCCAATAAGGATAAACCAAAACATTTATCAGTATACTGCAACTTTACAAAACTGTACTTTACAGTTTAGCAAATATGAAGGACTCTGGAATGTAGCCCTCTTTTCCCTCATTCTTCCCATAACACTAATTACCATTAAGTGCAGATTTTCAGAAATGTATCAATGTATTCTGCACTTTGTAAAAAGGTTTACTGTATATGAGGTACTATTAAAAATTTCCCAGACTGACACAAAAAAAATTGCAGGTTTGCCCAATCACCTAGTTGAAGCTGTCTCCTTCAAAGTACTCTCCATGGGAGGCTATACACTGATCCCAGTGCTTCTGCCACTTCTCAAAACATTTCTGGAACTCTTCTTTCCTAATGGCATCTAGCTTAACCTATGATTCTGCTTGAACCTCATCATTAAAATGCTGCTCCTTCAGTGCCATTTTTATTTTTGGGAAGAGAAAATAGTCACAGGGGGTTAAATCTGGGGAGTAGGGAGGGTGGAGGACGACCGCCATATTTTTGGCCAGACGGTACCGTGTGAGCAGGGGCACTGTCATGGTGAATAAACCAATTGTTGGATGCCCACAATGCTGGATATTTTCTTCTCAAGTCTTTCCTTAAATGCCTCATAACCTTGATGTAAAAATTTTGGTTAACTGTCTGCCCTGCTGGAACAAATTCCTGATGAATGATTCCCACACTGAAAAAAAAAAAAGCATGCTCTTCACTTGGTGTGCCTTTTTTGGACTGAGTGAGTTGGGGCTTTTCCATTGTGAAATTTGTTGCTTGGTACCTGGGTCATAGCTGTATATCTAAGCCTCATTACCAGTAATGACCTTAGAAACAATATCTGGGTTATCCTCAACTTGCTTTTTGCTAATTATGCAAGGTAAGGCATGTATTACATAAAGAATATGGATGCTATACCTGAAAATGCGGTTGAACATTTCAAGAAAGGTTTGGTGTGTAAAACGATATTTTCCTGAGTAGAGCCAAGCTTTTTCCCAATTAGGTGTTTTGCATAGAACTGTAAAATGATTACAAAGGTCATGAGAGGTTCACACGTGAAGAGGCATCTACAGGGATTATTGAACGGAATATAGTGTGATATGTTTGAGATTACCTGTATGTGGTATGGACATGGTAAAGCTGGTATTAAAGGAACCACTAAACCTGACACTCTAAAGACCTGTGCACTCAAGTCTCCACGTGTGTGGTCAGTTGAAGATACATTAATTTGAGAGTATGACAGTTCACTATGCACTAAAATAACTTACAA
The DNA here is from genome assembly GCA_009830355.1 of Cherax destructor. Classification (NCBI taxonomy): domain Eukaryota; kingdom Metazoa; phylum Arthropoda; class Malacostraca; order Decapoda; family Parastacidae; genus Cherax; species Cherax destructor. Next base: position 47,781 of record WNWK01006840.1, read on the forward strand.
AGAGGAAACCAAAGCATAAATTGCTGTAGATGAAGTTAACAATGATTACTCCATCTACCTGGAGTTTACTGGGAGTGTGCAGTCTGGTCCCAGACCAACCTTTCAGTGGATGGCCTAATCAACCAGGCTTTTGGTGCTTTCAGCACAAAGTCACATGTTAAGTGCCACAGCCTGGCTCATCAGGGACTTATGTGAGAAACTTGTCCAGTTCTTTCTTGAAGACAGCCAGAGGTCTGTTGGTAATCCCCTTATGTATGAAGGAAGAACACTGAAAAGTTTTGGCCCTTCATACATTTTTTCTTTGGTGTATTCACTGCATCTGTTTTTTATTAGGGATACTTGGCACCATCTTCCAAAGCTCTTACTTTCATGTGGAAAGATTTGTGTGTGCAGATTTTTCCAGGTGTAGATTACAATGTCTCTCTTCCTCTCTCACTTACATTTCAAGACTCATATCAATAAAAGTAGATAGAGAACTAGATACTGGGTCCAGACAAATGGAGAAAGCTGAAAGGAAACTACCAGAAGGCTTCAATCCCACAATACCAATGAAGGTTGTAACCAAGTCACAAAAAATCAACATAGGAAAATGAAAAGTTTACGATACCAAACTTATATATTCTAAAATAATGTGTGTACAAGAGAATTTCAAAGATGCAGACACTGAGGAAGTTTTGTCATGTAAGCTATCACCAGTACCCACTGCTCTCTTCAATGACTCATGAGAGATGTGGATATTGAAGTCAAAAGCCATCCTAAAAAATCAGACAAAGGGGTAAATACAGTGGCAAACATACAGTGGACCCTCGGTTTTCATTCACCTCCAAACTCTAACAATTATGTAAGTGTATTTTTGTAAGAGCTTTTTAAGTGTATTTTTTGGGGTCTGAAACTACTAATCTAATTTACATTTGTCCTTATGGGAACAAATTCGTTCGGTAACAGCACTTGAACAGCATTCTGGAAAGAATTTTGAACGAAAACCGAGGGTCCACAGTACTTTAAAGAGATGTTATGCACAGTGGTAGATAGTTGTGCTTTTTATGTAGATTCCTTTTTGATCATTATCCAGTTCAACAAAACAGGCTACAATTATGAACTCTGTGAATAAATCTAAAGAATAGTTAAAACAAAGACTGAAATTTTTTGGTTTACTTGGTCTTTGACAGATATGATGACTTCAGCATCGAGAATTCTATGCAAACCTCTGGAGGAAAAGAAGGCAGCAGAGTATTTAAGCTGCGTCCTACTACACCCTTTCCCTCTCAGAATTTTACTCTCACTGTAACTGGCAACAAGCAGAAGTTGATAGATAACAGGACAAGAACACCTGCAGAAATACTCCGGTGGTCTGACCACACAGATGAACACCCAGCAACAAATCAAGAAGCTGACAATATTGTGAAGCAAGCCATGCACACTGCAGTCAAAGAGCATAAATATGTCACTGTTATTGCAAGTGATGATTATGTTTACATCCTTTTGCATTACCACTATCTGTAGCAAAAGTTAAGCAAAAGTTAAGAGAGACCAGTGGTGATGGAATTCCTATTAAGGGCAGAACTGCTATTGATATCCAAGGCACTGTAGAGAAATACCAAATTATCATTCCTTTAATGTTAACAGGTCATGCTTTAACTGGATGTGATACTGTGGCAGTGTGCTTTGGTGTAGGAAAGGAACAATGTTAAAATTGATGAAAAAATCATGTGGCTTTATATATTGTAGGTGATGTTAAGGATGACTAGTTTAATGTGATGGGACAAGCAAAAATATTCAAGAACCACTACAAGTCAAATCCATGTCACAAGCTAGGATTAATGTGTGGATTGCAAAGACTGGGAAGTCTGGAACAAATACTCCTGAGATTGTCACATTGCCACCCACAACAGAAACATTCTCTAAGAATGTTAAACATGCTCATTTGCAAACTATTTAGAAGAATGAACTTCAATTAAATCCTTCATGACTGACCACCACAAACTATGGATGGATAAATTAACAAAGATCAAAGTCTGTACTGCCAACATTTACCTGGTGGATATTTACTTTCTGTAAATGCTCACCAAGCACCTGATAGGATTCTATATTTTCTCAGGTGCTCATGCCAAAGTGAAACACAGACTGCACGGAAGTAATGAAGTCAGCTGCAGGACAAACCTTTAATCATTGACAGAGATAGCAACAGATGATTGAAGTCTTTCTAGAAATCTTGGGAATAACTCGGAGACCAATTGAAAGTGGGGCTATGCAGTTTTAAGAGTGGACTTATCCACCTTTGAGTCGAACTCTGCACTTTATTCAGTATTATGATAATGACTAATCATAACGACACATTATTCAATAAAGCTCAGATAATGGCATACTGGATGGACAATGTATAATAATGTTAGAGGAGGACAGTGTTTTCTCTTCTAACATCATTATCAATCACCTATGTCATCATCGGAGTTTCACTGAACATAGTACAGAGTTCAACCCAAAGGTAGATGAGCTTACTCTTAAAGCTGCATGAACCCACTTGCAACTGGTGTACAAAAGTCCAGACTTCAACATTTCTTGCCATATGTTTCATTGATCAAGTTTGTCCTGCAGCTGATATCATAACTTTTCATGCAGACTATAGCCAAACAAAAATAAAAAATCAACAAGGATCACATATGTATAGGTCTGAGAGAGTTTTGAGTTATGTGTAAATAAATATAAAAATAAAAGAATGCTTCTTTCGACAGCCTGAGAAGCAGGGGTCTTTCAGCCATTTGATTACAGGTTACAGTTCACTCTTTCCCATAGCAATGTTCAGATACGAAAAAAAAAAAAAAAAAAAAAAAAAAAAAAAGATATCAGCAGGCATCTCCAAGTCAGTGCTCCCAGATTTAGACTAAAGACTGGCATAGTAATTCAGTTAATATAACCTACAATATTTGCTTTTCTTACCTGTACGTATTTCGTTTTTCTTTACCTAGGAAAAAAATCAGCATTGTAGTGGCTTATTTTTTTCTGAATATCTCAAAATGCTCAATACTGACAGAGATCCAGTAAAGCAAACTTTCAAACTGGTCTTCCAGAGAACCCAAATACACAAAGAAAAACAATGTTGACCTTAGTGGCTGTCAAACTATAGGGGCATTGTAACTCTTCAACTGAATGGGCCCTGAGCTGATTACAACCCTTCAGTGGTCCTAGGACCATCACAATATTTCAACACATAAATAGGAACATGTGTAGATGATGTTTCATAGTATTTTTCTACATTTTTTATAATTTTCAGAAGAAAACTGTGTTATGCACTTTTAAGACAGGGACATACAACTCTCGCCAATTAAAATAAAATAAAAAAAAAAAAAAAGGTTATGTTATTGCTGGTAATAAAGAGTGGACTACTTTGTTTTGCTCACACACACTCTCTTGTGTCCTCAGAAACAGATTTTCACACTGATACTTTTCTATAACTTTTCAATGTAAGTGCATAAGAGAGTGTGAAGAATAAGGGTAAAGCTGGCAAGGTGGATAGGAAATAGTCAACTAATATTCATCTGGTATGTTGCTATTCTTTATACACTTTCTTCCTTACTCAGTAAAAGATCATATGTATCCCTCTCAAGTCACACTCTTAAAGCTAATGTATAATTATCTTAGAAACATCTCTTTTGAAATTAATTTTTTGTTTAGGTAGAATGGCAAACTACCTGTCTGAACCTAACTGAACAGTATCTCTAACAGCTGACACCCACCCTACCTTTCTTTTTGTCCCTATATTTATTCATATAAATTATTTCTGTGACCCTCTTACAGTACAAAATAACTTGGCTTTTATTTTATACTTAAGCCACAATGAGTTATAGTCAAATTCAATCATTAAATTTGGACAGAACAGCAAACTGTTTTCATGAATAAATGCTCTTATACTTCCTTCCTTGATTGATAAATGGTACAAGGTGGTTTTTGGCAAGAAAAAAAGAAATTTACCAGATAAGACGTATTGTAGAAGGTGCTTGACCAATGGCTTTAATAATACCAGCTAGAAAATGCTGTTTGTCATCTTCATATCCAAGGTAATGCTTAATCAAGTTCAGCACTACAGCCCAGCAGTTGCTTTTGACCTCAACACCACTAAACAGGTGATCACATGATCAAAATCCTTGATAAACAATATTCCCCTCCTCCTTGAAGCGTTGCATCATTGAATGCCTTATTTTTTCAAGAGTTTATCTTACAAGTGCAATGTAAATTAAAGTTATAGTATATGGCCAGCGAATAATATTGAAACAAAGGTTGGATGGGTGAAATATACCAGGTTCATCTGCCAATAGTTCCAGGATTATGGTAGTAGGGTTCATAGGACTCTCGTTACAGTCCTAGATTTAACAATCAAACAATGAAAATACTTACTTGAACTGTTTATCATTAACAGTGATGACCATGTTCCCTATTATTATAGTTTGGCAAACACCGTTTTGCCCGATGCAAAATTTTCCTAGAACGTAACCCTCGTGTTGGCAAGGGATCACTGTATACTGTAATTTAAAAGTTACAAGCAAATTCAGAAAATGTTTTTAATTTCCCGTAGAATTAAAATACTATGCTAAAATTATATTGCAGCTATTTTGTTAAAAGATTTAGCTCTCCTTAAACTATTAATAAAACCCAAAAGTACAAGATTGTGAATAATGTTTTCGAGAAAAAGTGTGCAGCTATTTTATCTACATTTTAACAGGCTGAAATCCTCCAGGTTCAATGCAGTATTGGTTTTCCAAACACTTATTTAATTATAAAAATAATATTTATAATACACTTCTGTTTCCCATCACAGACTGATCAAAAAATACATCATAGTCAGTCATTTCACTATCTAGTACCTATTAAAACATAATGACTTTATGTCACTACTTACATACATTCAGCACAAGGTGAGCTTTTTTGCAAAATCTCCTACCAGTACAGAATTTTCAACCACTGCAAATGTTTTTAACATCAAAATACATTACTAGAAAGTTATAAATGATGAGACTAGGCATTTAAAATTCATAAAGTCACTAGGAAAATAAACTTACCCCAAAATCAAGAAAAGAACTGGGAGGGATACAGCAAGACCAGTTAAAAATCAATGAAGTGATGAAAATTATTGAAAAATGAAGGTTATCAGTGTATTTGGCTAAAAAAGACAAGACAATAAAAGAAAACAGGGAAGAAATTCTGTACAAACCACAAAGAATAACATTACTGATTGTGGACACAAGCAGCAGTTATGGAACATTATTAAAAGTTTACTTATTTACCAGATTTACATTAAGGCAACAATACCTGTAAGCTATGTATGAATATTCAAATTAAGAAATAAAAAATAGGACACTAAGACCAAAAACTTTTATAAACAGAGCCTAATGTATGGAGTGAGGGAGAAGAGCACAAAAACATAATACAACAGCTCAGGCACCTATTAATGGCAAATTAAAGACATTTCAGTAACTGTTACTGGCTTTGCTAATGCACTTTTTCAACATTTACAATTAATCAATATAGGATGCAAAGTTTATAAATATCAGTAACAGACATTACTCAGGGAGACTTCAACTTCTCTCTAAACAATTCATAATCTATATTTTATAACCACCTTTAAAGTGACTGGGCATTCACTGCAGAATCTATCCCCCATCCCTGGGTAAAGAATCACTCTAATGCAATAGTATATCACGGCAACACATGCCAACACCAGGAGTCTGGGATGATCACCACATTGTGGCACTTGTTCAGAGATCTGTGACAACTGACACCCCCCCTCCCCCCATTCTTAGGCTACACTACCGTTCCACCCGAGGCTATGGGACCTCCACCCATGGCCACAGCCGTTGTTGGACTAGGTGTAGAGTGCTGATTACTACCAGGCTGCAAGAAAAATTTTTGGTATAGTGCATCAAAATACATTTATTCAGTACTAAATATCCTAAATTTGCTGAATAAAATATCTTTATACGTATAACAATAACTTAAGCTTAAAAACATTCTTTGCTACATGAAAAATATTATTACCATTCAATCTCAGACCTCTATAACATTAAAATAGAAATTATTAACTATGTTCCATTTTTCTATATTTGCCTAAGTCTCATTAAATAGTAAAATAGAAATTATTTAATATCTGAACAAATTCATTAGACAAAATAAATTACCTAAGTGAATGAAGATTTTCCCCCAAAACTAAAATGATTAAAAGTCCATTCCATTGCACACAATTTATGTACAAAAATGTTTTTTTTTTAACACGTTGGCCGTTTCCCACCGAGGCAGGGTGATTCAAAAAGAAAAAGAAAGAAAAAATCCATCACTCATAAAAAATATATTTAGCTGAATATTATATCACTACAGTAATAACAAAAATTTTAAACAAAATATATTAAGGTGAGAAATGACTTAAAAATAAGTGATCCATGTTTATCAATATCTTTGTTGCCCTGTTTCCAGAGATGACAAGGATTCCTCCAGGTGGGTTTATGTAGAATCTTAAGACAGAGAGCTGTTCTCTTCCAATTTTAAAAGACATTTGAAAAAGTACTGTGCTTTAAACATTGAAAAGAATGTTAATTCCAGAACTAAGCATTTTAATTTTATTACTGTACTATCCATGTGGCTTTCTCTGTTCTGGATAGCTTAATTAAATATTTGTATTTGAAAATAAAAGCAGTATGCTTAAGCACAAGAAACACTGGCTTATTTTCTATGAGAAACAAAAATTCCGAATATTGTAGGTAATTAATAGATGCAAGGCATACTTAAACCTAATCAAACAATAAAGTGAGAATAGAAGTGAGAGAGTAATTGTGGTTGGGGATCTTAATGCTAAAGTGGGTAAAAATGTTGTGGAGGGAGTAGTAGGTAAATTTGGGGTGCCAGGGGTAAATGAGAAACCAATAATTGAGCTATGTGTGGAAAGAGGTTTGGTAATAAGTAATACATATTTTATGAAAAAGAGGATAAATAAATATACAAGGTATGATATAGCACGTAAGGAAAGTAGTTTGTTGGATTATGTATTGGTGGATAAAAGCTTGATGGGTAGGCTTCAGGATGTACATGTTTATAGAGGGGCAACAGATATATCAGATCATTATTTGGTTGTAGCTACAGTTAGAGTAAAAGGTAGATGGGACAAAAAGAAAATGGCAACAGCAAGTAAGAGAGAGGTAAAAGTGTATAAACTAAGGTTAGTTAGTTCAGACTCTCAGGTAAGGACCCACTAGGGGCGAGGGGGAAGTGGGGACAGAAGAAGAATAGCCGGTGAGAGGAAGAGCTTAAGTAGAAGAGAAAGAGTCAGGACTAAACCCAACAGTCTAACTACCACCACTATATCTTAAACTATGGGAGGAGGAAGTTAGGGTGAGATATAAGCAACTATGGGCAGAAAGGTGGGATAGTGCAAGTATGAGTAGTGGGGGGGTTGAAGAGAGTTGGGATAGTTTTAAAAATGCAGTATTAGAATGTGGGGCAGAAGTTTGTGGCTATAGGAGGGTGGGTGCAGGAGGAAAGAGGAGTGAGTAGTGGAATGAAGAAGTAAAGGGTGTGATAAAAGAGAAAAAGGTAGCTTATGAGAGGTTTTTACAAAACAGAAGTGTTAATAGAAGAGCAGAGTACAATGGTACCTCGAGTTACGATATTTTTTCGTTCGAGAATGCTGTTCAAGTGCCATTACCAAACGAATTTATTCCCATAAGGAATAATGTAAAATAGACCAGTCCTTTTACACCCCCAAAAATATACTTACAAAAGCATTTAAAAAATAAACTTACATAAAAGGGCGATTTTGGGGACCATCGTAACCCAAGGTACCACTGTACAGTGGACCCTCGGTTAACGAATACCCCGGAAATCGTGCAATTATGTAAGTATAATTTTGTAAGTTCTTGTGGAAGTGTATTTTTGGGGGTCTGAAATAGACTAACCTACGTGAAATTTTTCCTTAAGGGAGTAAATTCGTTCGGTAATGGCACTTGAGCAGACTTCAGGAGTGAAGTTTTTACGAAACTCGGGGGTCCACTGTATATGGAGAGTAAAAGAAAGGTGAAGAGAGTGGTGAGAGAGTGCAAAAGAAGAGCGGATGAAAGAATGGGAGAGGCTCTGTCAAGAAATTTTGCTGAAAAGAAGAAAAAATTTTGGAGTGAGATAAACAAGGTAAGAAAGCCTAGGGAACAAATGGATTTGTCAGTTAAAAACAGAGTAGGGGAGTTAGTAGATGGGGAGCTGGAGGTATTGGGTAGATGGCGGGAATATTTTGAGGAACTTTTAAATGTCGATGAAAAAAGGGAGGCGGTAATTTCATGTACTGGCCAGGGAGGTACAACATTATTTAGGAGTGAAGAAGAGCAGGATGTGAATGTGGGGGAGGTGCATGAGGCATTACGTAGAATGAAAGGGGGTAAAGCAGCTGGAACTGACGGGATCATGACAGAAATGTTAAAAGCAGGGGGGGATATAGTGAGGGAGTGGTTGGTATTTTTGTTTAATAAATGTATGAAAGAGGGGAAGGTACCTAGGGATTAGCAGAGAGCATGTATAGTTCCTTTATATAAAGGGAAGGGGGATAAAAGATAGTGTAAAAATTATAGGGGAATAAGTTTACTGAGTATACCAGGTAAAGTGTATGGCAGGGTTATTATTGAAAGAATTAGAGGTAAGACAGAGTAGGATTGCAGATGAGCAAGGAAGCTTTAGAGTGGGTAGGGGATGTGTAGATCAAGTGTTTACAGTGAAGCATATATGTGAACAGTATTTAGATAAAGGTAGAGAAGTTTTTATTGCATTTATGGATTTAGAAAAGGCATATGATAGAGTGGATAGGGGAGCAATGTGGCAAATGTTGCAAGTGTATGGAATAGGTAGTAAGTTACTGAAGGCTGTACAGAGTTTTTATGAAGATAGTGAGGCTCAGGTTAGGGTGTGTAGGAGAGAGGGAGATTACTTCCCGGTAAAAGTAGGTCTTAGACAGGGATGTGTAATGTCACCATGGTTGTTTATTATATTTATAAATGGGGTTGTAAAAGAAGTAAATGCTAGGGTGTTGGGGAGAGGGGTGGGATTAACCCTTTGAGGGTCGACAGGCCCTTTCCGAAACTCGTTCTCAGGGTCGGAAAATATTCGAAAAAAAAAAATTATTTTTTCTTATGAAATGATAGTTTTTTTTTTTTCTAAATCTAAATAGCTAAACAAAAATTTTTTGCGATCAATACTTACCGAGATATGAAGGCGTGAAGTTCACTGAAATTGAACCGCTGTCGGCAACATCGCCGACTTCCGATCACCCGGTAATTATTTATTTTGTTTTTTTCCACTTTTTTCTTTCGATTTTCTTTTTTTCTTTTTCCAAGTAACTTTTGTGGCCCGTGAGACCAATATGAGCACTATTTGGTATATATTCACTCGTTGTACAATACACAATAGCTCCACAAACACTGTTGTCATTATATTGTTTACAAAAAATGTTTACACACACGATCAATATACAATGTTGTTTATTATTATTTGTCTATCATATATATACATATATACAGCCACTGGACATGCTTCTAGAAGTTCTGCAGCTTGTGGAAGTCTCTGAAACATGGTTCCATGCACAGAGGTGTTTTACATTCCACACACATGAAACGAGTGTCTCTGCGTTCTTGTGGGCGTTTTTTTGTATGTGCACAGACAAAACACCTCTTCTGGGCCTTTTTTCTTGCAAGCAGTAGCAGGTAGTTTTGTTAGGAAGTGTTCACCAGGCCTCAGACGAGAGGGTAGTTGTTGATCAGTTAGCAGGCGTTGTTCTATTGCAGGTGTTGTTAGTTGGTACTTGAATAATACGTATTTGTCTGATGACAGACAAACAAAACTGACCATATGGTGGTTTGTTTCTGGTCTTCAACTTATACACATTATAAGCATTCAACATGGAAATGTCCACAAGATGAAAAAAGAGTTTTATGTACCACTTATAACTCTTGCGAACACAATCAGCAAACCCAATTTGCATGTCACATTTGTCCACTGAACGCATATTGAGAGTGTAGTCGATCACAGCTGCATGTTTTAGGATGGGTTCATCGGTCTCTCTACTCACCCTGCCAGTGTCTGTCATTTCGTTCTGGTGAACTGATGACAACAGTGTGACATCTCGTTTGTCATGCCACCGAAATGCCCTGATGAAGATGCGACGTCAGAAGACACTCCCCATCATGGGGAGCCACAGCAAGAAAGAAAGAAGATGACACCCTCTACCCAGGGGGCCAATGCCGGGTCACCATTTGGAGAAGACCCGGGCCGGATGTACCGGCGAACATACAACAACAACAACCGAAATGCCATGATGTCATTGGCAGCAAACGCCTGCACCTCACCTCTACGAGTGCCAGCATTGAACCTAGGCATATGTTTACGATTTGCACGCACTGTACCGCACACATCTGTCATGTTCACTCGCAAAAAATCACTGAGTAAAGGGCTTGTGTACCAGTTATCAGTATATAATATATGCCCCTTACCAAGATATGGTTCCATCATTGTTCTAACCACATCACCAGAGATACCCAGTAACTTCCTGGTATTTTGCAATGTATTGCTTCCAGTGTACACAATAATGTCCAATACAAGACCACTGTAGCAATCACAAAGTACAAACAACTTTATACCAAGCGTTTCCTCTTGCTTGGTATATACTGCTTGAACGACAGTCTACCTTTGAACAAAATCAAAGACTCATCAATAACAAGCTTCCTGAAGGGATAAAAATACATATTGAATTTCTGTTTCAGATACATAAACACATTTCTAATCTTATATAACCTGTCGTTTCTGTCAGGCCTGGTTTTGTCTGAGAAGTGTAGCATCCTCAGCAGTAGCACAAATCGATTCACTGGTATTATTTCACTAAAAGATGGGGTTGCAATGAGGCGGTCTGTCGACCAGTATGATTTGACACTGTGTTTATAAACATGTGGCATAAGCATTATTGTGGCAAACAAAAGATACATCTCAGCCACAGTTATCTCCTTCCACTGGTGTAGACGTGATCCTGGTGAAAGAATCGTGTTTGCCATTGTGTAATCGAAGTATCTGTTGCTTTCCCTGACAATAATTTCCATCAGGGGTTCGTCAAAGAATAACTGGAAACATTCCAGTTCAGTGGCATTGTTCCCAAGTGGACAAGATGGCCGTAGTCCACTTTGACTTTCATCAAAGTGATGGGGATTGGGAACAAAGTTCTCAGCTTCCTGCCAATCCCAGGTGTGGTCTGCTGGTGGGTACTGGATATTGACAGGTGGTTGTGGAGGTTGTGGAGGTTGTGGTGGTTGTGGTGGTTGTTGTGGTGGGTGGGTGGGTGAGGCTGACGCAGCGGCGTGGGTAGCAGCATGGCCCACTGCTGGTGCCTGATGGCTGGCACCGCCACCGCCACCACCACCACCACCATCTGATGACGCATGTACATTTTTCATCCCCATTGTAACAATATCACCTTCATTTTCACTATCACTTCCGGTTGTATGCCCACGGGATGTACTCCGAGATGTACTCCTTACCCTTGGAACAGCATATGGCACACTTAAAGAGCGCATATACCGTCATATATACTGACGCTTCACTGGAGAATATTCCACTTCACTCTCGCTACTGGAACTTTTTTTATTAGGTTCATTATTTTTGGTCACAAACTCACCAAAACCCTGGAAGTCATCTTCACTGACACTTCCATCTGTGTTTGAACTGTCACTTGGGAACAAAAGAGTCCCAATTCGCCGAGGAGTGAGGTGTTTCTTACCACAAGGCATGGTGAGCAAGAGGTACTGAAATGGTGTTCCCACAATGCACCACTGGCTCCACGATTTTTTTCCTACTGCGCACACTGACCGCGCAGACCCATTCTCTCACATGTAGGCCTACCAGCTTTCTCCCGCTCGATTTGAAGGCGCTAGAATTTACGCGTACTAGTACGTGACCGACCCTGGCTTCAATGACGTACTAGTACGGGACCGACCCTCAAAGGGTTAAATTATGGAGAATTAAATGCAAAATGGGAGTTGACACAGTTACTTTTTGCTGATGATACTGTGCTTATGGGAGATTCTAAAGAAAAGTTGCAAAGGTTAGTGGACGAGTTTGGGAGAGTGTGTAAAGGTAGAAAGTTAAAAGTGAACATAGATAAGAGTAAGGTGATGAGGGTATCAAACGATTTAAATAAAGAAAAATTGGATATCACATTGGAGAGAGGGATTATGGAAGAAGTAAATGTTTTCAGATATTTGGGAGTTGACGTGTCAGCGGATGGGTTTATGAAGGATGAGGTTAACCATAGAATTGATGAAGGAAAAAGGTGAGTGGTGCATTGAGGTATCTGTGGAGACAAAAACGTTATCCATGGAGGCAAAGAAGGGAATGTACAAAAGTATAGTGGTACCAACACTCTTATATGGGTGTGAAGCGTGGGTTGCAAATGCTGCAGCGAGGAGGAGGCTGGAGGCAGTGGCGATGTCCTGTCTAAGGGCAATGTGTGGTGTAAATATTATGCAGAAAATTCGGAATGTGGAAATTAGGAGAAGGTGTGGAGTTACTAAAAGTATTTGTCAGAGGGCTGAAGAGGGGTTGTTGAGGTGGTTTGGTCATTTAGAGAGAATGGATCAAAGTAGAATGACTTGGAGAGCGTATAAATCTGTAGGGGAAGGAAGGCGGGGTAGGGGTCGTCCTAGAAAAGGTTGGAGGGAAGGGGTAAAGGAGGTTTTGTGGGCGAGGGGCTTGGACTTCCAGCAAGCATGTGTGAGCGTGTTAGATAGGAGTGAATGGAGACTAATGGTTTTTGGGACATGATGATCTGTTGGAGTGTGAGCAGGGTAACATTTTGTGAAGGGATTCAGGGAAACCAGTTAATTAATTTAGTTGGACTTGAGTCCTGGAAATGGGAAGTACAATGCCTGCACTTTAAAGGAGGGGTCTGAGATAGTGACAGCTGGGAGGGACTATTCTCAGCTGTCATATCTGAGCTCCTCTGCAAAGACAGTGATTATGTATGAGTGTGGTGAAAGTGTTGAATGATGATTAAAGTATTTTCTTTTTGGGGATTTTCTTTCTTTTTGGGTCACCCTGCCTCGATGGGAGACAGCCGACTTGTTGAAAAAAAAAAAAACATGAAGTTTTTATAAATAATAAGGTTTTAAGACACAATACTGTCAGAATCCAATCTGAACCTGCTACAAATAATTCTTTCCTGGAATAATTATAAATCACTAAAAAAAAAAAAAAAAAATGAAAATTTTTCCAAAAAGTTACCTGATTATTCAGGAAGTAGTTTTTTGCTTGAATGTTGCCACACCCAACAGCCTGAATGACAAAATAAAACACCACAAATAGAATGGATCAAACCTGGACTACTGTGATACATGCTACTGTAGTCATCTCCCAGAAGCTTTCTCATTATTATTATTATTATTATTTGTTGTTGTTGCTGTATTAGTAATATGTTAAAATTGCTAAACCTGTATAGGATATAAAGAGGTGCGAGTACTTGTACCTTCTACACTGGGCTCAGGAATGTTTCTATGAATTGCTGCTGACCCTTGCAGACTGACTGAGACACATGCTGTTGGTGAGACATTATTTGCAGAGAATTTTTATATGTAGCTCCCAGACTGTATAACAGGTTACCCGTGCTTGTTAAGAGTCAGGAATCTGTTCATACTTTAAAGTCTCAGTTAAGAGCATGTCTCTTTTCCAAAGCTTATACACTGAAAACCAGATATTGCTGCACTTCATAAAAAAGGCAGTAAAAAAATTGCAAAATACTAGAGACCAATATCCCTAACTTCAAACATTATCAAAAATCTTTGAAATGGATCTTAAGAAGCAAGACTGCCAATTACATAGAATCACAACAGTTGCACAATCCAGGGCAGCATGGGTTTAGGGCAGGTTGCTCCTGATTTTTCCCAATTGCAGTCCTTGATGCACCTAGAAGACAAACTAAATGTTGATGTAGTGTACACTGATTTTGGAAAAGTGTTTGACAAATGCAACCATAGTGTTATTGTGCACAAAATGCATCCAAAAGGAATAACTGGAAAGGTGGATAGATGGATATTTAACTTCTTAACAAACAGAACCCAGAGTAGTAATAAACAGAGTGAAGTCGGAGGCTACCACCATGAAAAGCTCTGTTCCTCAAGACACAGTACTCACCCCACTTCTGTTTCTCATTCTTATATTCAACAATGACAAGAACATAAATCATAGCATTGTAACATCCATTGCTGATGATAAGAGAATCTCTATGAGAGTGGCATCCATTGAAGACACACTGAATCTTCAGTCTTTCAATGGCCCTCAGACAACAATATGATGTTTAATAAAGACAAGTTTCAATTGCTTCACCATGGAAGAATGGAGGAAATGAAGGCTGTAACGGAGCATAGGACAAACTCACACCATTCAGTAAATTGAAAATCCCATGTTCGAGACTTATGAGTAATCATGTCAGATCCTACATTCAAGGATCACAATAATGTTGCCACTGCTACTACAAGGAAAATGATAGGTTGGATAACTAGAACTTTCAAGACAAGAGATGCTGTGCCAATGATGATACTCTGTCACTTTTTCTCTCCATGCTGGAATATTGCTGTATACTGAAGGCCCCCTTCAAGGTAGGCAAGATTGCTGAGCTGGAAAATGTACAGAGAACTTTCACTGCTTGTATACACTCAATCAATCATCTGAACTACTGGAAATACACAAAGTCCCTCAATTACTGGGAACGCTTGAAGTTCCTAAACCTGTACTCTCTACAACGCAGGCGGGAGAGATACATTATTATATACACATGGAAAATTCTCGAGGGATTAGTACCAAACTTGCACACGAAAATCACTCCCTACGAAAGCAAAAGACTCGGCAGGCGATGTAACATCCCCCCAATGAAGAGCAGGGGTGCCACTAGCACGTTGAGGAACAACACAATAAGTGTCAGGGGCCCAAGATTGTTCAACTGCCTCCCAGCATACATCAGGGGGATTACCAACAAACCCCTGGCTGTCTTCAAGCAGGCACTGGACAGGCACCTAAAGTCGGTACCTGACCAGCCAGGCTGTGGTTCGTACGTTGGACTGCGTGCGGCCAGCAGTAACAGCCTGGTTGATCAGGCTCTGGTCCAACATGAGACCTGGTCACAGACCAGGCCGCAGGGGCGTTGACCCCTGGAATTCTCTCCAGGTAAACTGTGTTCCTTGGAATGCAGGAAAGAAAGGTGCATAATAATTTACACCTGGAAAATTCTGGAGGGACTTGTTCCAAACCTGAACAACGAAATCACTCCATATACCTTTGATATACCTTTGAAGAGTTTCGAAAGTTTATCTACTCTCTGAGCCCGGCAATGGGCCAGGCTTGTCTGGTGCTTGCCTGGTCAACCAGGCTGTTGCTGCTGGAGGCCCGCTGCCCCACATATCCATCACAGCCTGGTTGATCTGGCACCTGGTGAAGATACTTGTCCAGTTTCCTCTTGAAGGCTTCTACACTGGTTCCAGCCGTGTTTCGGATATCTTCTGGTAAGATGTTGAATAGTCTGGGACCCCGGATGTTAATACAGTGCTCCCGAATTGTTCCCACCGCACCCCTGCTCCTCACTGGGTTTATTTTATACTTCCTCCCATATCTCTCACTCCAGTATGTTGTTATGGCAGTGTGCAGATTTGGGACCAGGACCTCAAGTACTTTCCAGGTATATATTATCATGTATCTCTCTCTCCTCCACTCCAATGAGTACATGTTCAAGACTTGAAGGTGTTTCCAATAATTTAGATGTTTCAATGGCTCAATGTGAGCCGTAAACGATCTCTGAATTTGTTCCAGCTCTGATATTTCTCCTGCTTTGAACGTGGCCGTCAGCACTGAGCAATATTCTAAGTGAGGGAGCACTAGCGATTTGAAGAGTGTCACCATCGGCATTATTTCCCTTGTTTTGAAAGTTCTCAATACCCACCCCGTTATCTTCCTGGCTGTTGTGATCTTTGTCTTGTTATGGTCTTTAAAAGAAAGATCAGCAGACATAATTATTCCCAAGTCCTTTATGTGTTCCTTTTGTTCTATGTGGTGACTACAAGAGACTTGACAGATGGTGCAAAATACCTCCCCTAAAAAGCAAAGGTGTGACAAATACACTAAGAGAGAACTCGGTGAATGTCATAGGTCCTGACTTTTCAACGCCCTCCCTCCTGCATATGCATACGGAAAGTTACCAATAAACCTCTGGTGGTCTTCAAAAGGGAACTGGACAAGTTCTTCAAATCAGTGCCTAACCAGCTGGGCTGTGATTCATACAGTGAACTGTATATGGCCAGCAGCAACAGCCTGGGTGATCAGGACTTGATCCTCCAGAAGGCCTGGTCTAGAACCAGGCTATGGGGGGCAATGTCCCCCAGAACCATACTTCAGGTATCCTTCAAGTCATACTTGAATATAAACTTTAGTATTCTTTATTGTAGTTGTTATATTTATGGTTTGATATGCTGATATGCAGGCACTTGTGAATTTCTTTAAACAGCAGGCACTTAAGAACTTCAAAATAATTTTTTTTTTTTCAACAAGTTGGCCGTCTCCCACAGAGGCAGGGTGACCCAAAAAGAAAGAAAATCCCCAAAAAGAAAATACTTTCATCATCATTCAACACTTTCACCTCACTCATACATAATCACTGTCTTTGCAGAGGCACTCAGATATGACAGCTGAGAGTAAGTCCCTCCCAACTGTCACTATCCCAGACCCCTCCTTTAAAGTGCAGGCATTGTACTTCCCATTTCCAGGACTCAAGTCCAACTAAATCAATTAACTGGTTTCCCTGAATCCCTTCACAAAATATTACCCTGCTCACTCTCCAACAGCTCGTCAGGTCCCAAAAACCATTCGTCTCCATTCACTCCTATCTAACATGCTCTCACATGCTTGCTGGAAGTCCAAGCTCCTCACCCACAAAACCTCCTTTACCCCCTCCCTCCAACCTTTTTGAGGATGACCCCTACCTCGCCTTCCTTCCCCTACAGATTTATACGCTCTCAAAGTCATTCTACTTTGATCCATTCTCTCTAAATGACCAAACCACCTCAACAACTCCTCTTCAGCCCTCTGACAAATACTTTTAGTAACTCCACATCTCCTAATTTCCACACTCCGAATTTTCTGCATAATATTTACACCACACATTGCCCTTAGACAGGACATCTCCATTGCCTCCAGCCTCCTCCTCACTGCAGCATTTGCAACCCATGCTTCACACCCATATAAGAGTGTTGGTACCACTATACTTTCGTACATTCCCTTCTTTGCCTCCATGGATAACGTTTTTTGTCTCCACAGATACCTCAACGCACCACTCACCTTTTTTCCTTCATCAATTCTATGGTTAACCTCATCCTTCATAAACCCATCTGCTGACAAGTCAACTCCAAAATATCCGAAAACATTCACTTCCATAATTCCTCTCTCCAATGTGATATCCAATTTTTCTTTATTTAAATCGTTTGATACCCTCATCACCTTACTCTTATCTATGTTCACTTTCAACTTTCTACCTTTACACACCCTCCCAAACTCGTCCACTAACCTTTGCAACTTTTCTTTAGAATCTCCCATAAGCACAGTATCATCAGCAAAAAGTAACTGAGGCAACTCCCATTTTGCATTTGATTCCCCATAATTTAATCCCACTCCTCTCCCCAACACCCTAGCATTTACTTCTTTTACAACCCCATCTATAAATATATTAAGCAACCATGGTGACATTACACATCTCTGTCTAAGACCTACTTTTACCGGGAAGTAATCTCCCTCTCTCCTACACACCCTAACCTGAGCCTCACTATCCTCATAAAAACTGTTTACAGCATTCAGTAACTTACTACCTATTCCATACACTTGCAACATTTGCCACATTGTTCCCCTATCCACTCTATCATATGCCTTTTCTAAATCCATAAATGCAATGAAAACTTCTCTACCTTTATCTAAATATTGTTCACATATATGCTTCAATGTAAACACTTGATCTACACATCCCCTACCCACTCTAAAGCCTCCTTGCTCATCTGCAATCCTACTCTCTGTCTTACCTCTACTTCTTTCAATAATAACCCTACCGTACACTTTACCTGGTATACTCAGCAAACTTATTCCCCTATAATTCTTACAATCTCTTTTATCCCCCTTCCCTTTATATAAAGGAACTATACATGCTCTCTGCCAATTCCTAGGTACCTTCCCCTCTTTCATACATTTATTAAACAAAAATACCAACCACTCCAACACTATATCCCCCCCTGCTTTTAATATTTCTGTCATGATCTCGTCAGTTCCAGCTGCTTTACCCCCTTTCATTCTACGTAATGCCTCACGCACCTCCCCCACACTCATATCCTGCTCTTCTTCACTCCTAAACGATGTTATACCTCCCTGGCCAGTGCATGAAATTACTGCCTCCCTTTTTTCATCAACATTTAAAAGTTTTTCAAAATATTCCCGCCATCTACCCAATACATGTACCTCCAGCTCCCCATCTACTAACTCCCCTACTCTGTTTTTAACTGACAAATCCATTCGTTCCCTAGGCTTTCTTAACTTGTTTATCTCACTCCAAAATTTCTTGACAGAGCATCTCCCACTCTTTCATCTGCTCTCCTTTTGCACTCTCACCACTCTCTTCACCTTATGCAGAATTACAGAAAATATCAACATGGATGACGACCAATAAACTGACTCTAAATACTGACAAGACCTACTTTATACAGTTTGGAAACAGGTAAAAATGTTCCACTAAACATAACACTAAACAATTCACCCATCACAAGACTCACAGAGGGAAAATTCCTAGGTATACACATTGACAGCAGCCTTAAATTCCAAACACATATACAACAAATTTCCAAGAAAATCTCAAAGACAGTAGGCATATTATCTAAGATACACTACTATGTACCTCAACCAGCTCTCCTTGCACTATACCACTCACTCATCTACCCTTATCTCACTTATGGAATCTGTACATGGGGATCTACAACATTAAATCACCTTAGACCACTCATAACCCAGCAAAAGGCTGCAGTCAGAATGATAACAAATTCCCACTCTAGACAGCATACTCCACCAATATTCAAAAGCCTAAAACTACTCACCATAAAGAACATTCACATTTATAATTGTGCCTACTACATACATAGAACTCTACATTCTAATATAAACCCTCCACTCAAAATTCTCCTCACCAACCTTAATAGGACCCATGACCATAACACAAGAAACAGATCACATTTTGATGTACCCAGCGTCCATAGCAACCTATGTAAAAATTCAATGCACATAAAGGGCCCCAGATTCTGGAACTCATTACCAGAAAATACAAAAATAACCTTGTCTGAGAATCATTTTAAGACTCTACTCAAAAACCACCTACTCACCCTTACCTAAATACTCATACTCAAAAAATACTCATTGTTATTTCTCCTATAAGATAATTCCATTTTATTATTATTATGTACGATAATATTACTTTCAAAAATGCTTAGTATTTTTTTCTATAAGATAATCTCAATTTGTACTATTATAACATTGTAATATTACCACCTACTCACCATAAACTAAATAAGCATTCTGTAAATTACTTTAAAAAAATACTCAATGTCATTTTCCCAAAAATAATTTCAGTTTTTACTAAACACTTGCTGCAATGTAGTGTCACCATATTATAATTTGCCATTGTTTGTTTGTTTGTTTGTTTGATTATATTGTAATCTGCAAAATGTTTAAGAAAATCAAATTCCCATCAATCTATCAAATACAGTGGTACCCCGACTTACGATATTTTTTCATTCCAGAATGCTGTTCAAGTGCCATTACCAAAAGAATTTATCCCCATAAGGAATGATGTAAAATAGAATAGTCCTTTTAGACCCCCAAAATTACACTTACAAAAGCATTTAAAAAAATAAACTTACATAAAAGGGTGAGTTTGGGGACCATCGTAAGTCGGGGTACCACTGTATTATGTACATAGTCCATAAGTTTTTAGATTAAGCTGCCTGTTATGCCCTGGCATGTTAGTTTCCATTTTGTCCTAGGCACATGTCAATTAGACACTAGGCCTGTTGTATGTGTGTGTGTGTGTGTAAGGAAACACTTCAAAATGTTTCTGCCCCACCGGGTTGAACCCGGCCCCTCCGTGCGTGAAGCAAGAGCTTTACCCACTAGGCCACCGGGGGCGTGTCAGTGGCTCTCCTTGCACTTCTATGTAAAATTGCGATGAAATAAAAATTATTATTATTATTATTTTACTCTCCATATACTCTGCTCTTCTATTAACACTTCTGTTTTGTAAAAACCTCTCAAACTACCTTTTTCTCTTTTATCACACCCTTTACTTCTTCATTCCACCACTCACTCCTCTTTCCTCCTGCACCCACCTTCCTATAGCCACAAACTTCTGCCCCACATTCTAATACTGCATTTTTAAAACTATCCCACCTCTCTTCAACCCCCCACTACTCATACTTATGCTAGCCCACCTTTCTGCCAATAGTTAGTTATATCTCACCCTAACTTCCTCCTCCCTTAGTTTATACACTTTTACCTCTCTCTTACTTGCTGTTGCCATTTTCTTTTTGTCCCATCTACCTTTTACTCTAACTGTAGCTACAACTAAATAATGATCCGATATATCCGTTGCCCCTCTATAAACATGTACATCCTGAAGCCTACCATCAACCGTTTATCCACCAACGCATAATCTAACAAACTACTTTCAGTACGTGCTATATCATACCTTGTATACTTATTTATCCTCTTTTTTCATAAAATATGTATTACTTATTACCAAACCTCTTTCTACACATAGCTCAATTAATGGTTCCCCATTTACATTTACCCCTGGCACCCCAAATTTACCTACTAGTCCCTCCACACATTTTTACCCACTTTAGCATTAAGATCCCCAACCACAAGTACTCTCTCACTTGGTTCAAAACTCCCCACACACTCACTCAACATTTCCCAAAATCTCTCTCTCTCTCCTCTACACTTCTCTCTTCTCCAGGTGCATAAACACTTACTATAACCCACTTTTCACATCCAACCTTTATTTTACTCCACATAATCCTTGAATTTATACATTTATATTCCCTCTTTACCTGCCATAACTGATTATTCAACATTATTGCCACTCCTTCTTTAGCTCTAACTCTATTTGAAATCCCTGACCTAATCCCATTTATTTCTCCCCACTGAAATTCTCCTACTCCCTTCAGCTTTGTCTCACTTAAAGCCAGGACATCCAGCTTCTTTTCATACATAACATCTACAATCATCTCTTTCTTATCATTCGCACAACATCCACGCACATTCAAACATCCCACTTTGACGGTTTTGTTCTTTTTCTTTTTAGTAAATCTATACAGGAAAAGGGGTTACTAGCCCATTGTTCCCGGCATTTTAGTTGACTTTTGCAACACGCATGGCTTACAGAGGAAAGATTCTTATTCCACTTCCCCATGGATTTGAAAGGAAAAGCAATAAGAACAAGACCTATTAAGATAAAATCAAAGAAAACTCAGATGAGTGTGTATACATAAACGTGCACATGTATGTGTAGTGTGACCTAAGTGTAAGTAAAAGTAGCAAGACGTACCTGAAACTTTAATGTTTATGAGACAGAAAAAAAATACCAGCAATTCTACCATCATGTAAAACAAATACAGGCTTTCGTTTTGCATTCACTTGGCATGACGGTAGTACCTCCCTGGGTAGTTGCTGTCTACCAACCTACTACAGTAGTATTATTATTATTCTTCATGGTGAGACTTTCAGAGAGGTCAGTTAATGTGTGTGTCAAGGCACTGAACATGTCAAAAGTTAAACCTGCATGCTTTCTGATAGACAGAAGAGTCTATTAAGATATGGGAACTGATGAAAGGACCTGGCAATCCTTGCAGAAGTGTCAGACATTTCTCCATGTGGTACAGATATGAGAGTCAAGTGTATCTGGTTCATAAATATGAGAGCAGTTTCCCATACCCAAAAGCAGTAGAAATGTGATGACCAAGACCCCTATTGTGGCTTAATAGAAAACAATTTTTATGCTATACCTCAGATCAACATTTTTAACAGCAGTTTTGAAGTTGCACAGTGTTGGTATCACCACCTTTCACACCTCCACCTACTGTGTTTCCACCTGTTCGCGATTCATTTTTTGTATCTATTTCCACCTTTCACTCCAAAGATTCCCCATCATTCAGGGTGGCTCTGTTTCCACCTTACGCTCCTACATGACCAACCATTGTGAGGGAACAGATGAGCCCCTTCCATGTACAACAGGCATTTTCTAGAATGGCTTTAATGGTTTTATTGGCTGTTTCTTGGTAACATTTGTTAGAATGGAGACATACTTATGAAATAGATCTGATTTTGAGAACTAAAAGTAGCTTGAAATCAATCTCAAAGTAACGGGAATATTATTTTTCTTACATTTTTTTTCTGAGAATAGGTAAGCCATGATTAACTTTGATTAATGAACAGAGAAAATGTTGCTTCAGTGACTGGAATCTCTACAGTGTTCATTTTGGACTCGATTTTTAAACTGGAATTTTTTTTAATTTTGTGTAAAACTGACCAAATTACCGACTTCTATGCACTTTACAGGGTAGTTCTTCTTGTTGAATGGGCTGTTTCTTGTGCTCATATCAGCAAAATAACTAAGAATACAGTGGAACCTCAGTTTTCGTTTGCCCTGGCTTTCGTCAAATTCGGTTTTCGATGACTTTTTTCGTCAAAATTTTGTCCCAGTTTTCGTTCATCCGCTCAGTTTTAGTTGAGTTGACAGTGGTTCGCCGTACCAAACGCCCATGCCCACACAAAACACCAAAAGCATTCTGACAGTCTGGTTTTGTTTCTCCTGGAGTGAGCATTACCCAGCGCATTCATCCGAAACATTTCGTAATAATCCATTGTTTTTTGTGCTTGTTTATTGAGTGTGACTGCTAAATAAGCCACCATGGGCCCAAAGAAAGTTCTGAGTGCCAGCTCTTTGATAAAGAATGTGAGAAACACGATAGAATTCAAGAAAGACCTTGTAGCAAAGTATGAAAGTGGCGTTGGGGTTGGATGTGAGTGGCCAGGATGTGGAAGAGTTGGTGGATGACCACAGGGAAGAGCTAACCACTGAAGAGCTGCAAGACCTTCAACTGGAACAGCAACAGACCGCAGCTGAGGAAATTGCTTCAGAGGAGGAGGAAGAGAGAGGGGATAATGTGCCTTCTTCAGTGATTAGGGACATGTGTGCAAAGCCGTGTTTGCAACACTTTCAATGACAATGCCTTATCCCATTTTAGGTAAATCTTAAAGAAACGACAGAAACAGACCTCTCTGGACAGATTTTTTGTGTGACAGGAGTCCAGTGCCAGTAAAAGAAAGAAGGGAAGTAACCCCGGATAGGGACTTGATACCTGAAGTCCTTATGGAGGGGGATTCCCCTTCCAACCAATAACCTCTCCTCCTTCCTCTCCCCTCCTCGCCGTCTTCCATATGCCAACAAGAGTCTTCAATAAAGGTAAAAGTGATGTTAAATGCTCATTTATCCATTTCATTAGTCATTTATATTTATTTCTCATTGTTTTCTGTATGTAAAACTATAGTTATTCTTTATAAAATGTATTTTTTTTTAATACTTTTGGGTATCTGGAACGGATTAATTGGATTTACATTATTTATGGCAAATATTGCTTCAGTTTTCGCACAATTCGGTTCTCGTCAGACTTTCTGGAATGAATTAATCAGGAAAACGAAGGTTCCACTATATGGCCAAATTAAGCAATGGACTGGCTTAAAATAGGACTCAGAGTGGACAAAATCACTGATGAGTAAATTGCACCCAGACCGCTAACTTTGCACCTGTGTAATTCAGTAGTTTTCCATCAAATTTTATATTTTTGGTGTCATTATCTTCAGAAAAACATACTCTACTAATGCAGAAGAATTTTTTTTTTTAAATAACAACACTGCGAGCACTTTTAATTTTGGGGCTACTGACAGTGAAGGGGTTAAATTTCATTGTCTCAAACCCCTCTTGAGCTTCAACACAGCAAACACAATTCACATCATAATTTAAGTAGCTAACTACATAAACAGAATGCATTTATTATATACAGCAATCAAATAATTACAATATAAAACATGTACCTGAGACAATGAAATAAAGATACAGTACATATATCACAATTATATATGTATCAATCAATCAATATAGCAAACCGAACTTTTCAGGTAACTTTGTAAGAAGGAATACACCATTTGTAGATTACTTTTAAGAATTCTATGGAACACCAGATAAGCAGACCTTATACACAAGTGAAACATTACTTAACCACTCCAAACACCATGCCTTTCTATTTCATCTTCTCTAGCAAGATGATCCCTGATACTGACACCATAATGATAAAATATAATTTAAAACTATATTTACACAATGGAATGGACATTCTACTATGGTATTCTCAGCTGGAGGAAAGTACCTTCTTTTAAATATTCTAAACGCAAATCCAAACTGATTTTTGACAATAGATATTCAAGATTTGGAAACAAAGATGAGGCTTACCTGTTTGCCTGGCCGACACCAAGTGAGTACACAGCCGTCTTGACAGGAGGTAATTAGGCAATCTTCTCTGAAGATTAGGCCAGAGAGACGTTCATGACCAATTTTTTTGCAAATCATAGGCTCTAATACTGGGCATTCATCTAATCGTGGACAGAGGGATGTGCCCATAGGTCTGTAGGAGTCTTCAGGCAGTACTGTTGATCCTCCTACTTGATTTTTATTTACAGAACCTTTACAATTTTGCATAGAATTTTTCGATGCTAAGCTCAGGCTTCGTTTATGGTCCTTCTCCCCTTTCTCTTTATCCTTCTTTTCACCAAAGTTAAGGTTGGCAAGCTTGGCAGTAAGGGAGTTAGTAGAGTGAGAGTGGTGAGAAGAATCACTACCAACAGAAGAATCTTTTACACTGTTGCACTTGGCATTGGCTGTAAGTTGTCCACTTTGAAGCACACCTGTCCCCCCACTTACACTCCCCCTTCCACTGCTACTTACAACGGTGCTTGATCTTGGCCGCAAGTAAGGCTGTGTTAAAACGTCATCTTTGAGGTCCCATAAACAGAGCAATGTGTCCTGGCCAACTGAGCCTAATCGATAACTTGTTATAGACAACCCCAGTCCATCTGAGGCTAATGAGTTTCTGTTTGAATTAGGCCGTGAATTTGGTGCACTATTATTTGTCTTACTACCTCTCACATCATTACTAATGCTATTGTGTTTAACCATATCCTCATTACACACATCAAAACAATCCATATCACTATATGAGGTTGTATAGGAATCAAATGCAACCACAGTAACCCAACTTTTATGTCCTTGTCCTCTGGCCACAACTCTCTTTTCATGAAATGACCAGATTGTAATGAGGTCGTCCTCACCCCCTGTAACAACATAGCGGCCATCAGGTGACCAACAAACACACAATAATCCCCCATAGTAACTTCTTGCACTACCTACTAAGTCCATAGTATCAAAGTTAAAGACTTTCAAGTATCCATCCTGGGATACCACAGCCAAGAATTTTGAGCATGGTGAGAATGCAAATTCGTTAATGCTTCCCTCACCAATGACCCATCTATAAAGTGGGTTTCTAGTACTTTTAGTTTTGCATGTATAGACAGAGTATCCCTCACCCTGCTTGAAAAGCTGATAATGAGGTCTGTCAACACCACAAAGAAGTTCCTCATTATAGGTGTACATGTGGCCACTACTGTGTGCAGCAAGGAACTGGTTTGGAGAACCTGGTATCCATCGAACACACATCACTTTTGTCTTGTCTATCAGTCTCTGGAAAGTAAAAAGAAAATCAGAAATAACGTTTAATCCTATGACAGAGGAATAATCAGAAGAAGTAGATACAGGCTGGCCATCACTAATCCGGAAATCAGTAATCCGGTTCCATCAGTAATCCAGCACTAATTTCAGCTAGCATAATTTCAAATTTCCGGGGTTGCCTCACCAACCTGCTGCTACTGTTTGGTGGCACTACTTGCTGCATAAGTCATTCCAATTTCTTTTTCTCCATTTATTGTTATAACCTGCTTACTTTTAGTTCTAGCCATGGTTCCAACGAATAAAAGAAATGCTTCTCGTTGTGTAAAGCACATACACCGTACATTGTCCACAAAAGATAAGGTGGCTTTGAAGCCACTGTCGGTCGCTATGAGCTCAGCTCACTCAGATAAGCTGTAACTGGTAAATTTGGGCCTACATATGAGAGAATAGGTTTGTGTGGTAAGTGTGAACTGTATATAAAAAAAATCCTGCAGCACACAGTGCATAATGAGAAAAAATGGCGACCGTGCATTTGATGTGCTTTTGCGGTGTATTTTTGTATGGTTTGTATGGTTGTATTCTTGTTGTTGTTTTTTCTCATTTGATAGAATCAAGATATATTACAAAAATAGATATAATTTTGATTGGTTTCATGCCAGAAAGTACCTTAAAATTGAGCTCAAAGTAGCAGAAACGTTCGATTTTTGCCGATGTTCAAAAGTAAACAAATGACATCATCATCCAATACGTGTCCAACTGGCTGGTCTACTACACAGTCACGAATAGGTTGACATTATTTATAGAATTATTATAATAATGCAGTAGTCTGCATAACAGTAAATCTTCTATTTTTTGTGTGAATAAAAATTCAAAATAGAAAGCAAGCGTAATATAAGAGGGGCCTGAAGACATGACTAATGAACAGAGAAAATGTTATTTTAGTGCCAAGAATGTCTGCATTGGCATCTCTTGAAATTTGTGTGAAATTGGCCAAATTACCGATTCCTGACCACTTTATTGGGTAGTTGAAATAGGTAAATGGGCAGTTTCTTGTACTCAATCGACAGAATAGAAGTAATACTAGTGAAATATCTATGAGTTTGGTAGACTGGAACAATGGGCCAAAAATAGGGCCTAAAGTCGGTGAAATCGCTGATGCGTAAATATCGCCGTTGTGTTAAGTGTATTCTAACCTAACCACTCTGTAATCCAGGAAAATCACTAATCCAGTACCCTACATGTCCCAATGATGCTGGATTAGTAATGGTCAACCTGTACAATACAGTACAGTAAAAGACCTAGTAGACAAACAACTTTCAAAAAAAATATACAAGAGAATTTTCTCTATTCTGAAAGCAGTCCTATCTTTGAAAGTCTTCATAAAAATAGAAGTAAACAAGTAAGACACTGAATAATGATAAAATATTCAATACAATGGAACCCCGAGTTTTGGCCACCCCGAGTATCGGCTGCTTCGAGTTTCGGTCGCTTTTTCAGCTGAATTTTGTCCCAACTTTTGGCCATTGTCCCGAGTTTTGGCCAGCGTACAAGACCTGTCTGCGCTTGCGCGCCTCGCCACGCAGGCGTCGTGAGCCAGTCTAGCGTTGTTTACCCTTGAGTGAACATTACCCTGCGTGCTCATCCAAACATTTCACAATAAATTCATTGTGTTTAGTGCTTGTTTATTGATTGTGACTGTGAAATAAGTCACCATGGGTCCAAAGAAACTTCCTAGTGGCACCCCTGTGGTAAAGAAAGTGAGGACCACCATAGAACTGAAGGAGATAGTAGAAAAATATGAGAGTGGCGTACATGTGGGGGAGCTTGCCAGGATGTACGGAAAAAAACAAATCTATCACTTCTATCCTGGTAAAGAGAAAAAAACTCAAGGAAGCTGATGTTGCAAAAGGTGTTGACATGTTAGCCAAAAATAGATCAAAAACAGTGGAAGAGGTTGAGAAGTTGTTGATGGTGTGGATAAACAAACAGATAGCAGATGATAGTATTTCCAAGGCCATCACATGTGAAAAGGCAAGGCAGTTGCATGCAGATCTTGTCAAGAAAATGCCTGGAACCAGTGCTGATGTTAGTGAGTTTAAGGCCAGCAGAGGCTGGTTTGACAGATTTAAGAAGCATAGTGGCATACACAGTGTGATAAGGCTTGGTGAGGCAGCCAGTTCAGACAAACGTGCGGTTGGAAAATTCATGAATGAATTTAAGGGGTACGTAGTCACTGAAAAATTCGAACCCCAACAAGTGTTTAATTGTGACGAAACAGGCCTGTTTTGGAAGAAAATGGCAAACAGACCTACATTACTCAGGAGGAAAAGGCACTGCCAGGACACAAGCCTATGAAAGACAGGCTAACTCTCTTGTTTTGTTCTAACGCTAGTGGGATTTTAAAATGAAGCCTTTACTCATGTATCACTCAGAAAATCCCAGTGTTCAAGAAACATTGTCGTCAAGGATAGATTGTGTGTGTTGTGGAAAGCTAATAATAGGGCATGGGTCACAAGGCAAATTTTCATAGAGTGGGTCCATCAAGTATTTAGCCCCAGTGTGAAAAAATACCTCCAGGAAAAGAAATTGCCACTCAAGTGCCTCCTGGTACTGGACAATGCTCTTGCTCATCCTCCAAACTTGGCAGACTTTTTGTCTAGGGACTTCAGGTTCATCACAGTGAAGTTCTTGCCTCCTAACACCACTTCTCTCATCCAGCCCATGGACCAGCAGGTCATTTCTAACTTCAAAAAACTGTACACCAAAGCAGTGTTTGAAAAGTGCTTTGAAGTGACCTCGGACACTGAATTGACCCTAAGAGAGTTCTGGAGGAATCACTTCAATATCTATAAGTGCATAAGCCTTATAGGTAAGGCTTGGGAGGGAGTGACTTCCAGGACTTTGAACTCTGCTTGGAGAAATTTGTGGCCAGATTGTGTCCAACAGAGGGATTTTGAAGGGTTTGAGGCTGACCCTGACCCTGCCGACCCTCTGCCTGTTGTAAGAACATAAGAACATAAGAAAGGAGGAACACTGCAACAGGCCTACTGGCCCATACTTGGCAGGTCCATATCAAAACCAACCAACCAACAAAACTATTTGTCCAACCCATCCCCATCGCCAAACAAGGAACAAACCACGACACCCCCCAACCATTGTGCAAGTCCCATTCAAATCCAATTACTCTCACTCATAAGAATACAGAAATAAGGAACACTGCAGCAAGCCAACTGGTCCACACTAGGCAGTTCCCCCTCAAACCCAAAACCAATCCCACAAACAAAAACTCCTGCCCAACCCACCTACTCCATCCATGGAATATGCTTTGATAATCAGGGCACTATAAAAGAGGGTACTGAAGGAGCTGAAGCACCTGGTCCTTCACCAGGGCACTGAATGAGCCGAAGCACCTGGTCCTTCACCAGGGCACTGAGGGAGCCAAAGCACCTGGTTCATCACCAGGGCACTGAATGAGCCGAAGAACCTGGTCCATCACCAGGCCGTTGAAGGAGCAGAATCACCTGGTCCATCACCAGGGAACTGAGGGAGCCAAAGCACCTGGTCCATCACCAGGCCGTTGAAGGAGCAGAATCACCTGGTCTACCACCAGGGAACTGAGGGAGCCGAAGCACCTGGTCCATCACCAGGAAGGTATTGTGGCATTGAGCAAGTACCTGGGGTTGGAGGTGAGTGGCGAGGATGTGGAAGAGTTGGTGGACAATCACAGGAAAGAGCTAACCACTGACGAGCTGCAAGAGCTTCATCTGGAACAGCATCGGACCACAGTTGAGGAACTTGCTTCACAGGAGGAGGAAGAGGGAGTGAAGGAGGTGCCTTCTTCTGTGCTTAAGGACATGTGTGGAATGTGGAATAAGTTGCAAAGTTTCGTGGAGAAATACCACCCTGAGCAAGCTGAAACAACCCATCTCTGCAATATGTTTAGTGACAAAACAATGTCCCATTTTAGGGACATCTTAAAGAGGCGACAGTTATTTTGTGCGACAGGGGTCTAGTGACTCAAGCTGGTCTTAGTGGCATTAAAAGACAAATGGAAGTAACCCCAGAGAGGGACTTGTTACCTGAAGTCCTTGTGGAGGGGGATTTCCCTTCCAAACAATGAGTGCTCCCTTCCCCTCTCCTCCTCCCTATCTTCCAGATGCCAGCAAGTCTCTTCAATAAAGGTAAGTACTACAGTGGAGCCCCGGTGTTCGTCCTGCTCCAAACTCGCCCTTTTATGTAAGTGTATTTTTTTAAATGCTTTTATAAGTGTATTTTTGGGGTCTAAAAGGACTAGTCTACTTGACATTATTCCTTATGGGAATAAATTCGTTTGGTAATGGCACTTGAACAGCATTCTGGAACGAAAAAATCACGAAAACCGGGGGTCCACTGTAAATGTTATTTTAAATGTTTATTTAAATATTTAATTATAAATTTATTACTTTATATATATTTATCTGTGCTGTGTGAATGTAAAACTATAGTTAATCTTTATAAAATGTATTTTTTATGAATATTTTTGGGTGTCTGGAGCAGATTAAATGTATTTACATTATTTCTTATGGGAAATATTGCTTCGACTTTCGGCCGCTTCGACTTTAGGCCTAGCTCCTGGAACGGATTACAGCCGAAACTCAGGGTTCCACTGTATTAGGAAATCTTGAATATGAAAAAAAAAAGATACCCCCTATCTTAAAACCATTCATCACTTTCTCAAAATATTATAATTTGAAATATAACATGATGTGTATACCTGTTGATAACTTAGGAAAACAAGAAACCTGAAAGTTACATACTGTAATAAATTATTTCAAGGTGACAACTTACCTGAATAGTGTACTTGTATAAAACAGTTATATTGTACATACGTACATATAAGCACTTTTTTCCCTTAAAAACTTTGTCACATTGCCTAAACTGGGTAACTTGCCCACTGTTGTAATATTTAGCAGAGCTGGTTATTAGTTACTTACTCATTAAGCTTTCACTGAATTTAAGCTATTGTAATAACAAAGTTTTCCAGCAGTTTGAATGTACAAAAAACATGATTCCAACTTAACCTAGTCATATTCCAATGTTAAAAAGGGAAATTGAAGTAAAAAATTTTTTTTACATATTATTACATATTATTACATTATTACATATTATTACATATTATCTTCATAGACCTACGCAAAGCATTTGATACAGTCGACCATGATTTATTGCTCACAAAACTAGCGCACTATGGTATTAGGGGGCACCCCCTCAACTACCTAAAGTCGTACCTTAGCAACAGAAGTCAGTACGTGAACACAAATGGAGAGAACTCTTCCACACAACAAATTACAGTCGGTGTCCTCAAGGTAGTGTCCTGGGGCCACTCCTATTCCTCATTTACATAAATGACCTACCGAATGCATCACAACTACTCAAACCCATTTTGTTTGCAGATGACACAACATATGTCTTCTCACCCAAATCCAGTCGTACTAGCCAACACAGTTAATGCCGAATTACAGAAAATATCAACATGGATGATGACAAATAAGCTTACTCTCAATACGGACAAGACCTACTACATTCAGTTTGGAAACAAAGCTACAAATGTTCCACTTAACATAACGCTAAATGGTTCACCCATCACAAGGCTCACAGAGGGAAAATTCCTAGGAATCCACCTTGACAGTAGTCTTAAATTCCAAACACACATACAACAAATTTCCAAGAAAATCTCAAGGACAGTAGGTATATTATCTAAGATACGCTATTATGTGCCTCAACCAGCTCTCATTGCACTATATCATTCTCTTATCTACCCTTATCTCACCTATGGAATCTGTGCATGGGGCTCAACAACATTAAATCACCTTAGACCACTCATAACCCAGCAAAAGGCTGCAGTCAGGATGATAACAAATTCCCACTCTAGACAGCATACTCCACCTATATTCAGAACCTTAAAACTACTCACCATAAAAAATATTCATACCTATTCATGTGCCTTCTACATACATAAAACTCTACATGCTAATATTAACCCTGCGCTCAGAATTCTCCTCAACAACTTTAATAGGTCCCACGAACATGACACAAGACACAGATCACTATTTGACATACCCCGAGTCCATACTAACCAATGTAAAAATTCTATGCACATAAAGGGCCCCAAAATCTGGAATTCATTACCAGTAAATATCAAGTTAACCTTGTCCGAAAATCAATTCAAGACTCTTCTCAAAAGTCACCTACTCACCCTATACTAAATACTCATACTGTAACAAACTTCCAAACCCAATATTATTTTACTTAAGAAGATCTCATTTTGATATGTTCATCCTCCTTAACACTTGTTGCAATCTTATATCATCATATTGTCATTTAAAATCTTATAGTATCATCATTTTCTTAATTTGAAATAAAATATATACCTAGATGAAACTCTAAAAACTATTTCTAGTATTGTTATTATACTAGTATAGCATCAACATACTGTAATTTGAAATAAATTCTACAACTAGATTAAACTCAACCAATTTCTCTTGTATTGTCTTTAAATAGTATGTATAACCATTTAATAATTTAAATAATATAGAACTAGAATAAACTCAATCAATTTCTTTAGCATTAAGTACTTAGTGAATAAGTCTCTAGAATAAACTGCCCCTAATGCCATGGCATGCCAGTGGCTCTCCTTGCATTACAGTTTTATAATTGTATTATATTTGTAACTACCAATAACATTGTACACTTGTAACATGCATTGAAATAAAAATTATTATTATTATTATTATTATTATACAGTGGGTTAGGTTCCAGGCTACTGCCATAAAGTAAAACGTGCCGTATAGTGAATCACCTTTGTTTTCACTTTTAAATGCATATAAATGCCTGAAAATATGTTTACACTATCATAATAATAATAATAATAATAATAATAATAATAATATTTTATTGTGACATGGTACAATGATACATGGTAGACAAAACAGAACTAGGCATTATAGACGAAATAAGCAGTCTTGGAGATTGCGAATGGTAGTGTCGTGAGCCTACTGACTGCGGGAGCGAGACTGAAACTGATGCTTGATGTTGAGATACACCGTCATGCTGCCGTTTCCATGACCAAAGTTATCATGCAAGACACAATACCGACTGGTTGGAGAGCATATACAGTACAGCATATACAGTACACTCATTACTTTACAATATTTTCTTCTTTAGCTTATAGTAAGTGGTGAGTAGCATTAGCTCCTAGCAAGAGAGTGCCAGACTGTGTTAATTGTTTGTGATTAAGAATATTTTATTACATGTAAAACTACATTTTTTATACCAGAGAAAGAAATACAGTTTGTTTGTTTGTCTTTTGCAGCTTTGAAACCAGGCATGGACTTCTTTACCAATAAATGTCTTAGAGAGCATCTTCTTCCAAAATACAGGTATGTACTCCTCACTTAAAGACCTACCTGTTTAACAACCACTTGGACTTATGACCAGCTCTCCAACCAGTCGGTATTGTGGCCTGCATGAGAACTTTGGTCATGGAAACGGCAACATCAAGCATCAGTTTCAGTCTCGCTCCCGCAGTCAGTAGGCTCACTACACTACCATTCACAATCTCCAAGACTGTTTATTTCGTCTATAATGCCTAGTTCTGTTTTTAATATACAGCCTCTCCTCACCTAATGACAGAGTTCCGTTCCTAAGATCACGTCGGTAAACGAATTCGTCGCTAAGTGAGGAATGCACTATAATGGTAGTGGGTTTGTGTCCACCATCTTTGATATTGTTTTAATGTCACTTTTGCACCATTTATAACATTTCTGGTATATTTTCAAATGTTTATACAGTAGTGCACTGTATACTGTATTAAACAGAATAGAGGAAATCAGCTCGAATATACATTATTTTGGTATGAATATTGGTCAGAGACCCCGTCGTAAGTCTGAGTTGTCGGTAAACGAGTACGTCACTAAGTGAGGAGAGGCTGTACTGTATTAACACCTTGAGAATCCATGCCGTAGTCCTACGGCTTTGAAGCCAGGGTCAGTACCGATGTACTATGTCACGAACTCAGCTCACTCAGATAAGCTGTGAGAAGTAAGTTTGAGCCTAGATATGAGAGAATGAGTATATGTGGTAAGTGTGCACCATATAAAAAAAAAATCCTGCAGGACAGAGTGCATGAGAAAAAAAACTGTGACCATGTTTTTGGATTAAAGCAGTGACTTTGTGGTATATTTTCATATGATTTTTATGGTTGTATCCGTGGTTTTCTAGTCTCATTTGATAAAATGGAAGACATATTATTGAAATAGAGATGATTTTGATTGGTTTTAGGAATGAAAATAGCTTGAAATTGAGCTCAAAGTAGCGGAAATTTTCAATTTTTGCCGATGTTCAAGAGTAAACAAATCACATCACATGTCAAATACACATCAACTGGTGGGTCTAATACGTGTTCAAGAATGCGCTGATATAATTTATACAATTATTGAAATATTCCATAACAGTAAATTTTCTATTTTCTGGTGTGACTAAAAATTCTTTGTGTGAATAGCTAAGAATCTGGTTGACTGATGCATAAATAATGTTGACACAGCAAAATTCATTAAAGCATAATTTCATCAATTTTTCCATCAAATTTTGTACATTTTGTTTTATTACCTTCAGAAAAAGATTCTCTACCATTTCATAAAAAATTTTTTTTTTTTAAATTCTTGGACCTTGGGGTATACCTGGAGAGGGTTTCGGGGTCAATGCCCCCACGGCACGGTCTGGACACTTTTCAGATTGGTGTGTGGACCCTCAAGGGGTTAATTTAGAGTTATACTGTAATAAACATTGAAAATAAAAGCATTGAAAAAAATGATTTTCCCAGTGAATTTTGCCCATTACAGTGGTACCCCGACTTACGATATTAATCCGTCAGAGAGGGCATATTTTAAAGCGAAACAATCGTAAAACGAATCAATTTTCCCCATAAGAAATAATGGAAATAAATTTAATCCGTCCAAGACTTCCAAAAGTAGTTAAATAAAATATTTTTTAGAACTTTTTGACATTAAATAATAAATAATTTAATAAAGAATACCTAAATACACATGCAAATATTGAACAATAACATGTCACTTACATTAATTGAAGAGTTGTTGATGTGTGGAGGAGGGGAGAAGGTGGAGTAGTATGCTAGTGTTTGGAAGGGGAATCCCCTTCCATTAACACTGCAGGTACCAAGTTCTTTTCTGGGGTTACTGGCCTTTCTTTAATTCCTCTGTGAATGCTACACTCCCTGCATGAATGCTACACTCCCTGCATGAATGCTACACTCCCTGCATGAATGCTACACTCCCTGCATGAATGCTACACTCCCTGCATGAATGCTACACTCCCTGCATGAATGCTACACTCCCTGCATGCCTACTACACTCCCTGCATCCTTGCTACACTCCCTGCATCCTTGCTACACTCCCTGCATCCTTGTTACACTCCCTGCATCTTTGCTTCACTCCCTGCATGAATGCTACACTCCCTGCATGCCTACTACACTCCCTGCATCCTTGCTACACTCCCTGCATCCCTGCTACACTCCCTGCATCCCTGCTACACTCCCTGCATCCCTGCTACACTCCCTGCATCCTTGCTACACTCCCTGCATCCTTGCTACACTCCCTGCATCTTTGCTTCACTCCCTGCATGAATGCTACACTCCCTGCATGCCTACTACACTCCCTGCATCCTTGCTACACTCCCTGCATCCCTGCTACACTCCCTGCATCCCTGCTACACTCCCTGCATCCTTGCTACACTCCCTGCATCCTTGCTACACTCCCTGCATCCCTGCTACACTCCCTGCATCCCTGCTACACTCCCTGCATCCCTGCTACACTCTCTGCATCTTTGCTACACTCCCTGCATCCCTGCTACACTCCCTGCATGCCTGCTACACTCCCTGCATGCCTGCTACACTCCCTGCATAAATGCTACACTCCATGCATAAATGCTTCACTCCCTGCACATTCTTTACCACAGGCTTAGCACTAGGATCTTTCCTTGGACCCATGGTAGCTTATTTAGCAGTTGCAAGCACTAAAAACAGTGGAATAATGACAATATACTGGTATGAATGCGTGGGTGTGGGTGGGTGGTCGCTCTCGCTTGTAAACAATAGCACTGACGCTCCCTGGAGTGCGCGCTCAGCTGGGCGCCAAGCGGACACGTCCGGTACGAATGTCGGTAAACGAAGCAAACATCGTAAGTCACAAACAAATTTCTTACGTTATAAATATCGGTTACCGAAAATAACGTAAGATGATAACATCGTAAGCCGGGGTTCCACTGTATATCAAAAGTTCATTATGTCACAGGTTTACTGCATACATCCTACCTCGTCTCACACAATGTACTCAACCCCTGTCAATTTGGATTCAGGACAAACAAGAGCACAAACGATGCTATTACGCACATGTTTGAGTTAATATATACAGCACTTGAGGAAAAAGAAGTCCCACTGGGAATCTTCATTGATATACGCAAAGCTTTTGATACAGTCGACCATGATTTACTTCTCACAAAATTAGCACACTATGGTATAAGGGGGCACCCACTCAACTACCTAAAGTCATACCTCACCAACAGAAGCCAATACGTGTACACAAATGGAGCGAACTCTTCCACACAACAAATTACAGTCGGAGTCCCTCAAGGAAGTGTCCTGGGGCCACTCCTATTCCTCATTTACATAAATGACCTACCGAATGCATCACAACTACTCAAACCCATTTTATTTGCAGATGACATAACATATGTCTTCTCTCACCCAAATCCAGTTATACTGGCCAACACTGTTAATGCCGAATTACAGAAAATATCAACATGGATGACGACTAACAAGCTTACTCTCAATACTGACAAGACCTACTTCATACAGTTTGGAAGCAAAGCCACAAATGTTCCACTTAACATAACACTCAATGGTACACCCATCACAAGACTCACAGAGGGAAAATTCCTAGGAATCCACCTTGACAGTAGCCTTAAATTCCAAACACATATACAACAAATTTCCAAGAAAATCTCGAAGACAGTAGGCATATTATCAAAGATACGCTATTATGTACCTCAATCAGCTCTCCTTGCACTATATCATTCACTTATCTACCCGTATCTCACCTATGGAATCTGTGCATGGGGATCAACAACGTTAAATCACCTTAGACCACTCATAACACAACAAAAGGCCGCAGTCAGAATGATAACAAATTCCCACTCTAGACAGCATACTCCACCAATATTCAAAAGTCTCAAACTACTCACCGTAAAGAACATTCATACTTACTCTTGTGCCTACTACATATATAAAACTTTACACTCTAATATAAACCCTCTGCTCAAAACTCTCCTCACCAACTTTAATAGGACCCATGACCACAACACATGACACAGATCACTTTTTGATATACCCGTGTTCATATCAACCTATGTAAAAATTCTATGCACATAAAGGGCCCCAGAATCTGGAATTCATTACCAGTAAATATTAAGATAATCTTGTCTGAAAATCAATTTAAGACTCAACTCAAAACCACCTACTCACCCAAAACTAAATGATCATACTATAAACTACTTTGAAAAATGCTCATTGTTACTTTCCTATACGATAATCTCAATTTTTAATAATATGTTACTATTATGTTACCCCCTACTCATATTATAAGTTAATGTCAAAAATGCTCAATGTTATTTTCCTTAAGATAATCTCAATTCCATATTATCATTCAAGAATCTTAACACCTGTAACAATCTAATATCTAATATCATTATATAATAATTTAAACAGTAAAATTTCATCATATTGTAATTTTGAAAATAATTTTTAACTAGAATAAACTCAATAAATTTCTCTAATATTAAGTACATAGTTTTTAAGGACTAGAATAAGCTGCCCCTAATGCCATGGCATGTCAGTGGCTCTCCTTGCACTCAATTTACATTGTAACTTCCGATACCCATGTAATCTGCAATGAAATAAAATTTGTTTGTTTGTTTGTTTGTTTGAACATTGACCAAAATGAAGTGCATACTAACAGCTATTCAATGTTATATTTATGTACAGTGCTTTGAAAATGAAGTTGAATTCTGAATATGAATGGGGTTAAGATTCCTCCCTTTTTCCCCTCTATTCAAATAAAAGCTTGCCCATGAAATTTTGATCTGATGGAATGCATCCTATGAAGATCATGAGGGAGTACAAAACAACATACTAATACAGTGGACCCCCGAGTTACGAACACCCCGGAAATCGTACAATTATGCAAGTATAATATTGTAAGTGCTTTTGTTAAGTGTATTTTTGGGGGTCTGAAATGGACTAACCTACTTAACATTATTTCTTAAGGGAGTAAATTCGTTCGGTAATGGAACTTGAGCAGGCTTCTGGAATGAATTTTGTTCGTTACTCGGGGGTCCACTGTATATCCAATCTATCAAACATTCTCAGCGGTCCCTTGCATATCCACCTCAAATCCAATCTACCCAGCATTCTCCACTTGACTCTCCACCCTATATATACACTCATGTACTTGTCACCCTGTTTGTGACTTGATAAAGCCCACTGTGTAGGCAAAACATAGTCAATAAAGGATCACGTTATACTGCGTGTGTTTATTTTTCCACTGTGTCAGTATTTTATATCATTTATGTCCATGGGTTTTCTTTACTGTAATTTCTCTTAACAGCATTTTATGAAACACATTTGTTTTTCAGAAATGCCTGAACATCAAACTTACCTTTCTTGAATACCTACACCACCTGAAACCTCTTTACTGTCCCAAATACCAGGTATATAACAAAATTTGATAATGTTTAACTTTAGTCCAAGATAATGTGTGTACTATGGTCTTCACAAGCAATGCTTTTCAAGACTAAAATACAGCACAATAGTCTATAGTATTTATTGTCAATAAATTTACAATATTTTATCCTTTTCAAATACCACTTTTAGCACTCGACCCATTCAGATTTAGTACTTTCTTCTGATTATACAAATACGTACTAAGAATATTTCTCTCATACCTCACATCTGTACATACCTGCTTTTGCTTTCTAGAACCTGGGGAGGCAATCATCAGCTCCATGTCTATGGGGGAGAAAATAGAGAGGACACGTCCCCTTCCTTCTTCACACTTTATCAAAGGGATACATGGCTATTCTGCAACATTAAGTGGCGGGTTATATCCCTCATTAAAGAAAATACCTGATTAACTAGGCTGTCATGACGACTGCAGTCATACAAGAAAGTGATCAGGTCATCACATGATAGCATAGTCCCAGACCCAGCTGCAGGGGTAGTCTCAGATACCCACCTAAGGCAGACTTAGGGTACACTTACAATTTCAGCAATACTAACCTCCCCAGCATTATATGCTTTATTCACTTCCTTGGTAATGGGGTCTATAAGTTGTACTTGACCCCCTAAGAGTCCCACTAGCAAGGAAACTCCATCAGCATTTGCTGTTGTCGCATTGAAGTCGTGGCAAGTTGGAACATCTTCTTTGTTGTAAGCTCTCTTGTCTATGGGCTTGGTTAGGTCTGCTGCCTGAAAAAAATTTATAGGCTTTGTAGCAATGTATTCATAAAAAAATAAAAGCGCAAAATACGAAATAGACATTCTAGTTTGGTGTTACTCTACATTGGAGGCAAGGTATGATTTCCTGTTTTTATATAAACTGTCTGAAATCCATGTGTGTTTAATCAATAAAGATAAATGTTTACATATTTATAACACTCCTGCACTTGTTAGTTTTCTAAAATTCCCAAATTAAAATCTTTAGTGAAAGCTTACAAATGCTTGAAGGAGCCAATTTTTTGCAGTTAAGATACTGCACATTTATTAATACGTATAAAGTTCCTGTTATTAAATTGTCAATGAGGGCATTTAATCAACCTTTCCAACTTCATATTTTTTTTTTTACCAGGCACAGCACTGTATCCAACTTCAGACGTTCCTAAATCAGTCATAAGAAGTTTCAATTGATGTCTACAACCCCCAGTCAATTTTGCTGTGGTAGTTAGAAATCCTCATGCAGTACTTGCTGATTTACTGTATATATGCACTCTTCCTAGAAACTATTTCCATGATGTAAAATAAATCCCTTATGCTGGCTAAGAATACTGATTTAGTATGATGAGTTGGCACTTTAATTAAAATAAGAAAGACAAAAGGATATTTATATAACATGCGTAGAATGCATATTGCAGCCCTCATACACAGCTTAATCTCACCATTCTAGTCTCAGCCAACTTAACGAGAATTTTTGAAAGTAGAGTCAAAACCATTTGAGTAAAATATGTAAATTACAGAATACAATATCCCGCTTTACAGCGTTTCGCCTTATGGCATTCTGCTAATACAGCAATTTCAAAGTATGACCAACTCTCATTACGACTCCCTGTCTTTCTAATATGGCGTTCGCCACCCGGTTTGTTTACATTCTCCGTGAGCACCGAGTCTCTCAATTATGTTTGGAAACTTTCCAAAATTTCAAGTGTTTTAAAGTTATTTCATATTTTATATACATATACAGTGGAACCCCGAGTTTCGAACATAATCCGTTCCAGGAGCTTGTTCTAAACTCGAAATGTTTAAAAGTCGAATCAATATTTCCCATAAGAAATAATGGAAATACAATTAATTCGTTCCTGCTGTCAGGAGGCATGACAAAATAGTACTTCACTATGACGCTATTATCAACTCGACAGCTTATTTATCTATCACAATTCATCTAATATGACATAATAAACAATATGTAATTAACATAAAAACCTGATATACACTCTAGAATGAATAAAATATGTATGTCATTACGAATGTGGTGGTGGGGGAGGACGGTGATGGCGGACATTCTTGGTCCAGCTATGAAAACATCTTCCCATTCTTTCCTCCTTCAGACGTGTTAGTATAAGAGAAAACAGAGTTTGTAATGCTAACTGCATTAGATCACTTCTTTCATAAGAAAACCATAATGTACAAATGAACAGGTGTACATACACCATTTATACATACCTTGCAGAAGATAGGCAGAGCGGCTTATGCTGTCAGGAGTTTATTTTGTTTCGTCCTTTTTCTATCGCTTAATTGATACACTCTTAATGCTACACTTTGTCACTGAACTTAACTGCTTTAAACTCCACAACTTGCACCTGTGCTGGCATGCAGGAACACATTAAAATCACTAAGAGTGTTATTAGTCTTGAAGATACCATATTAATAACGATAATAATAACACAATAATAATCACTCTGAGGCGCATTAAAAATGATAATAATAGCACAATTATAATCACTCTGAGGCATATAAAACATTAATAGAGACAGTTGGCTTAATCCATTTATGATATTTTTTCAAAATTATATAATAAACATGCTACGTAACATATAAACATATAAATTAACATAAATATGAGATGTTTTTCCAGTCGGCTTCACGGAGTGAACAGAATTCATTCGCGTCCAGGCTGGTAACAGCAACAGCAGCAACAACTGGTTTGTTTACAAAACTCGCGAACCTTCTACACACTCATTCTCTCTCGTTTATTCATTTAATCTTGTTTACTCACCTCTCACTCTACATTAAGACTGCCTATACCACTGCCTGCCTCTACCCCTGCCTGCCTCTACCCCTGCCTGCCTCTACCCCTGCCTGCCTCTACCCCTGCCTGCCTCTACCCCTGCCTGCCTCTACCCCTGCCTGCCTCTACCCCTGCCTGCCTCTACCCCTGCCTGCCTCTACCCCTGCCTGCCTCTACCCCTGCCTGCCTCTACCCCTGCCTGCCTCTACCACTGCCTGCCTCTACCACTGCCTCTCTCTACCACTGCCCCTCTCTACCACTGCCTGCTTCTACCACTGCCTGCCTCTAATATTGCCTGCCTCTACCACTGCCCCTCTCTACCCCTGCCTGCCTCTACCCCTGCCTGCCTCTACCACTGCCTGCCTCTACCACTGCCTGCCTCTACCACTGCCTGCCTCTACCACTGCCTGCCTCTACCACTGCCTGCCTCTACCACTGCCTGCCTCTACCACTGCCTGCCTCTACCACTGCCTGCCTCTACCACTGCCTGCCTCTACCACTGCCTGCCTCTACCACTGCCTCTCTCTACCACTGCCTCTCTCTACCACTGCCTGCCTCTACCACTGCCTGCCTCTACCATTACCTCTCTCTACCACTGCCTCTATCCCTGCCTGCCTCTACCCCTGCCTGCTTCTACCACTGCCTGCCTCTACCACTGCCTGCTTCTACCACTGCCTGCCTCGACCACTGCCTGCCTCGACCACTGCCTGCCTCGACCACTGCCTGCCTCGACCACTGCCTCTACCACTTAATGAACAAGCTAAAAACACAATTAATTAATTGTGAAATGTTTGGATGAGCGTGCAGGGTAATGTTCACTGGAGGATAAACAAAGCTAGACTGACTCATGAGCCTGCACGGGCAGCACCTGGGTGGACAGGTCTGGTACGCAATTGTTTGAAACGCGGGACGTGTTCGATTGGTGGGACAAAATTTGTTCTAAAAAAGTGTTCGAAACTCGATTTGTTCGATTGCCGAGGCGTTCGAAACTCGGGTTCCACTGTACGTACTCTGATAATTATACTTACATGTACCTGTACCTAAGTAAACTTACACAGTGCTGGTGTGCAGGTACACATTAACCCTTTCAGGGTCCAAGGCCATTTTTGGAAGGGGTGCGCCAGTGTCCAAGAATTTAAAAAAAAAAAAATTCTTATTTTTTCTTATGAAATGGTAGAGAAGCTTTTTCTGAAGGTAATAAAACAAAAAGTACGAAATTTGATTAAAAATTGACGAAATTATGCTCTCACGAATTTTGATGTGTCATCGATATTTACGCATCAGTGATTTTGCCAACTTTGACTCCCATTTTAGGCCAATTACATTATTCCAGTCGACCAAATTCTTAGCTATTTCACTAGTACTGCTTCTATTATATCGATTGAGCACAAGAAATCACCCAGTCAACTGTTTCAACTCCAAAATAAAGTGACTGGAAATTGGTAATTTAGCCAATTTAACTCAAAGTTCAAAATATTCCAATTTCAAAATAGGGTGGAGAATAAACAATTCAGGCATTCCTGGCACTAAACTAACATTTCCTCTGTTCATTAGTTACATTTTCAGTCTTTACAAATGAATTCCATTTTGATTTTTTATTCACATAATGAATTTTTATTCAAGCCAAAAAATGGAAGATTTACTGTTATGCAATATTATAATAATTGTACAAATAATATTACCACATTTGTGAACGTATATTAGACCCATCAGCTGGCGCGTATTAGACGTGTGAGGTCATTTGTTTACTCTTGAACATCGGCAAAAATTTAACATTTCCCCTACTTTGAGCTCAGTTTCAAGCCATTTCCAGTACTAAAACCAATCAAAATCATCTCTATATCTGTAATATATCTTCCAGTCTATCAAATAAGACCAAGAAATCGCAAATATACTATAAAAAGTATACGAAAAAACACTGCAAAGTCGCTGTTTTAATAAAAAATTACCGTTTC
Organism: Cherax destructor; assembly: GCA_009830355.1. NCBI lineage: Eukaryota > Metazoa > Arthropoda > Malacostraca > Decapoda > Parastacidae > Cherax > Cherax destructor. The sequence continues at coordinate 91,253 of WNWK01006840.1, forward strand.
AGTTTTTCTCTCTCATTATGCACTGTGTGCTGCAGGATTTGTTTTATGTGGTGCACACTTACCACATAGATGTATTCTCTCATATCTAGGCCCAAGTTTACCGCTCAAAGTTTATGTGAGTGAGCTGAGCTCATGACGTAGAACTAAGGTTTGGACCCAGAACTCAAAGCCGTAGAACTACGGCACGACCCTGAAAGGATTAAAATCACTAACAGTGTCTTATTAGTCTTGAAGATGCCATATTAATAATGATAATAACACACAATAATAATCACTCTGAGGCGCATTAAATGTTGTATAAAACGTTAATATAGACATTTTGCTTAATCCATCTATGATATTTTTTTTCAGAATTATATAATAAACACTACGTAACATATAAACATGATAAATATACCCACAGTAAAATAAATTACAGTGGTACCTCAAGTTTCGAACTTAATCCATTCCAGGAGCTAGTTCTAAAGTCGAAATGTTATAAAGTCGAAGCAATATTTCCCATAAGAAAGAATGTAAATCCAATTAATCTGTTCCTGCTGTCAGGAGGCATGACAAAATAGTACAGTGGTCCCTCGATTTTCGTGCATCTCCAAACTCGAACATTTATGTAAGTGTATTTTCGTAAGTGCTGTTGCAAGTGTATTTTTGGGGGTCTGAAATAGACTAACCTATGTGACATTATTTCTTAAGGAAGTAAATTCGTTCGGTAATGGCACCTGAGCATCATTCTGGAACAAATTTTCGGCGAAAACCGAGGGACCACTGTACTTCAATTATGACGCTATTATCAACTCTATGGCTTACTTATCTATCACAATTCATCTAATATGACATAAACAATATAAATAACATAAAAACCTTATATACAGTCTAGAATGAATAAAATATGTATGTCATTACGTATGTGGTGGCAGACATTCTTGCTCCAGCTATGAAAACGTCTTCCCATTCTTTCCTCCTTCAGACATGTTAGTAGTATAAGAGAAAACGGAGTTTGTGAGGCAAACTGCATTAGATCACTTCTTTCATAAGAAAACCATAATGTACAAATGAACTGGTGTACGTACGCCATTTATATACCTTGCAGAAGATAGGCAGAGTGGCTTATGCTGTCAGGAGTTTATTTCATTTCGTCCTTTTTCTATCACTTAATTGCTACACTCTTAATGTTATACTTTGTCACTGAACTTAACTGCTTTAAACTCCACATCTTGCACCTGTGCTGGCATGCAGGAACACATTAAAATCACTAAGAGTGTGTTATTAGTCTTGACGATGCCATATTATTAATGATAATAATAACACAATAATAATCACTCTGAGGCATATAAAACGTTAATATACATATACAGTGGACCCTCGGTTAACGAATACCCCGGAAATCGTGCAATTATGTAAGTATAATTTTGTAAGTTCTTGTGGAAGTGTATTTTTGGGGGTCTGAAATAGACTAACCTACGTGAAATTTTTCCTTAAGGGAGTAAATTCGTTCGGTAATGGCACTTGAGCAGACTTCAGGAGTGAAGTTTTTACGAAACTCGGGGGTCCACTGTATACATTTTGCTTAATCCATCTATGATATTTGTTTCAAAATTTTATAATAAACACGCTATGTAACATATAAACATATAAATTAACATAAAAATGAAATGTTTTTCCATTCGTGTCCAGACTGCTAACAACAACAACAACAACGGGTTTGTTTACAAAACTCACGAACCTTCTACACTCTCATGTACTCATTTTGTTTACTCACCTCTCACTCTACAATAAGACTACAAATATTTTAAGGTAAGTAATGAGTGTAGTGTATATGCATTTTATCACTCTAGGGCACTTTAAAAACCTAGTATATAATGTGTGAGTGGGGTAGCCAGATGGGGGTTACATACCTACCACACTTTGAAACCTACCTACCTACTATTCACCTTGCATCCTATATTAAGACCATTAAGACTACAAATATCTTAAGGTAATTAATGAGTGTGCTGTATATGCATTTTATTGCTCTAGTGCACTTTAAAAGCCTAGTATATAATGTGTGAGTGGAGTAGCCAGATGGGGGTTACATACCTACCACACTTTCATACCTACCTACCATATTATTCACCTTGCACCCTATATTAAGACCATTAAGACTACAAATATTTTAAGGTAAGTAATGAGTGTACTGTATATCCATTTTATCGCTCTAGGGCACTTTAAATGCCTAGTATATAATGTAATGTTCACTCGAGGAGAAACAAAGCCAAACTGACTCACGACGGCTGCGCAGGGAGGCGCGCAGGCACGAGCAGGCGTACAGGTATGGTACGAAACACGGGGCACAGTGTGTACTCAGGGCGTACGAAACTCGGGGTTCCACTGTAACATAAATATGAATGTTTTTCCAGACAGCTTGCGGAGTGAACTAAAACGATACGCGTCCGGCTGGTTTGTTTACAAAATTTGCGAACCTACTACTCACTCATGTACTCATTCTCTCTCTCATTTACAGCCTCTCCTCACTTACCAACGTACTCATTTACCGACAACTCGGAGTTACGACGGGCTCTCAGACGAGTTGTTATTGTAGTACGTATACTGTACGAGAACTTGGGTCATGAACGGGCAGCACAGCGTCTAAGTGTCAATCATCATAATCTCCTTCCTACAGCCACTCAGTACACTAGCTTTCAGTCTCCAAGACTACATATCTGTACAAACTTCCTGTTGTTTTCCTCTTGGAAGAGAAAAAACAAGAGGAAAATGGAAGAAGTACAAAAGAAGTTCACTGTAAAGGAGTTAGTGATGCATTTCAGAATCAAGCAATCTCCAAGACTACATATTTCTTTTATAAATTTGTACTTTATTGTGCATCTCATAGTAGAAGATAGAGTTAGAAGAGCAGCAGCACTTGGAAGAGAAAAAAACAAGAGGAAAATGGAAGAAGTACAAAAGAAGTTCACAGTAAAGGGGTTAGCTGGTGTGTTCGTATGTGTGTTTACATTCTCGGTGTATCGTGGCAGTTTAAGAAATTAAAATCTGTGAACAAGGTATGTCGATGGTAATAATAATAATAATAATAAATATTAATAATTGCTCTGGAGTGCTTTAAATGTCAACTACCAAACCTATACGAAATACTTATGACATTTAAAGTGATCCAGATCGATTATTTATTATTATTATAAATTATTATCAATTATCATAAATTATTATAAATTATTATCAATTATCATAAATTATTATAAATTATTATCAATTATCATAAATTATTATAAATTATAATACAGTGGACCCCCGGTTATCGGCCATAATTTGTTCCAGAATGCTGTTCGAGTGCCGTTACCGAATGAATTTGTTCCCATAAGTTCAAATGTAAATTAGATTAGTCCGTTTCAGACCCCCAAAAATACTTGTCTGCCTCTGCCTGCACTTACAAAAATACACTTACATAATTGTTCGAGTTGGGAGCAGTACGAAATCCGGGGGTTCACTGTAATAATAAACACTATTTTTGTGTTTTTTCTTTCGACAAGAGTGATCTAGGAGTGTTTCCCCTGATGTAAACACTGTTTCTTTCGTTACAGACCAGAGGTACAGACGAGAAAATGTATCTATCTTGTGATCTTATCCCAGAGCAGCAGCCTCCACCTCTACCCCATTCACATAATATGGCATATACAGTGGTACCACGAGTTTCGTACTTTATTCGTTCCAGAAGGCATTCGAGTGCCGTTACCAAACGAATTTGTTACCATAAGGAATAATGTAAATTAGATTACAGTGGGACCCCGGAAATAGACCGGTCTGATTATCGGCCTGCTTGGAAATTGATCGCTTTTTTCAGCCCAATTTTGGCCCGATTATCAGCCCTGCCAATATTATCGGCCCGCGTACCAGACCTGTCCGCCTGCCCTGCGCTTGCGCACCTTGCCGCACAGGCGTTGTGAGCCAGTCTAGCGTTGTTTACCTTTGAGTGAACATTACCCAGTGTGCTCATTGAAACATTTCACAATAAATTTATCGTGTTTATTGTGTGTTTATTGACTGTGACTGTGAAATATGTCACCATGGGTCCAAAGAAGCTTCCTAATGGCACCCCTGTGGTTAAGAAAGTGAGGAACACCACTGAACTAAAGAAGGAGATAGTAGAAAAATATGAGTGGCGTACGTGTGGGGGAGCTTGCCAGGATGTACCACAAAAACAAATCTACCATCACCTCTATCCTGGCAAAGAGAAAAGAAAACAAGGAAGCTGATTTTGCGAAAGGTGTTAACATGTTTGCCAAAAATAGATCACAAACAGTGTATGAGGTTGAGAAGTTGTTGCTGGTGTGGATAAACAAAAAACAGATAGCGGATGATAGTGTTTCCCAGGCGATAATTTGTGAAAAGGCAAGGCAGTTGCATGCAGATCTTGTCAAGAAAATGCCTGGAACCAGTGCTGATGCGATTGATTTTAAGGCCAGTAAAGGCTGGTTTGACAGATTTAAGAAACGTAGTGGCATACACAGTGTTGTAAGGCATGGTGAGGCAGCCAGTTCAGACAAACGTGCTGCTGAAAAGTTTGTCAGTGAATTTAAGGGGTTTGTAGACACTGAAAAATTCAAACCACAACAAGTGTTTAATTGTGATGAAACAGGCCTCTTTTGGAAGAAAATGCCAAAAAGGACCTACATTACAGAGGAGGAAAAGGCACCGCCAGGACACAAGCCTATGAAAGACAGGCTAACTCTCATGTTGTATAGTAATGATAGTGGGGATTTTAAAGTGAAGCCTTTACTGGTGTATCACTCTGAAAATCCCAGTGTGTTAAAGAAACACAATGTGAACAAGAATAATTTGTGTGTGTTTTGGAAGGCTAACACTAAGGCATGGGTCACGAAGGCAATTTTCCTGGAATGGTTCACTGAAGTGTTTGGCCCCAGTGTGAAAAAATACCTCCAGGAAAAGAAATTGCCACTCAAGTACCTCCTGGTACTGGACAATGTTCCTGCTCATCCTCACAACTTGGGAGACTATTTGTCTGAGGACTTCAATTTCATCACAGTGAAGTTCTTGCCTCCTAACACCACTCCTCTCATCCAGCCTGTGAACCAGAAGGTCATTTCTAACTTCAAAAAACTGTACACAAAAGCAATGTTTCAAAAGTGCTTTGAAGTGACCTCGGACATTGAGTTGACCCTAAGAGAGTTCTGGAAAGATCACTTCAGTATCCTCCATTGCATAAGCCTTATAGGTAAGGCTTGGGAGGGAGTGACTTCCAGGACTTTGAACTCTGCTTGGAGACAATTGTGGCCAGATTGTGTCAAACAGAGGGATTTTGAAGGGTTTGTGGCTGACCCTGACGACCCTGTGCCTGTTGTGGAAGGTATTGTGGCATTGCGCAAGTCCCTGGGGTTGGAGGTGAGTGGCAAGGATGTGGAAGAGTTGGTGCAGGACCACAGGGTAGAGCTAACCACTGAAGAGCTGCAAGAGCTTCATCTCCAACAGCATCAGACCACAGTAGAGGAAATTGATTCACAGGAGGAGGAAGATGGACAGGGTGAGGTAACTTCTTCAGAGATTAAGGAAATCTGTTCTATGTGGACTAAGGTGCAGACATTTGTTGAAAAACACCACCCTCAGCAAGGTGAAATAAGCCATCTCTGCAACCAGTTCAGTGACAGAGCCATATTGCACTTCAGGAACATGTTAAAGAGGCGCCAGAAACAGAGCGCTCTGGACAATTATTTTTTTGAGGCAAGGGTCCAGTGACTCTCAAGCTGGTCCTAGTGGCATTAAAAGACAAAAAAGGAAAGTAACCCCAGAGAGGGACTTGTTACCTGAAGTCCTTTTGGAGGGGGATTCCCCTTCCAAACAATGAGTGCTCCCACCCAGTATTTTTGGGTGTCTGGAACGGATTAATTGTATTTACATTATTTCTTATGGGAAATAAGGGTTCTGAAATCGGCCAGTTCGATTTTAGGCCTAGCTCCTGGAACGGATTAAGGCTGATTTCCGGGGTACCACTGTAGTCCGTTTCTGACCCCCAAAAACACACTTTCAAAAGCACTTACAATAATACACTTACATAATTGTTCGAGATGGGAGCAGTACGAAACTCGGGGTACCACTGTACGTATTATTCATTTCAGCATCTTTATTACAGTTCTAGGGTATTTATCATGTTTCTGATATCAATTTGGAATAAATGTAATACTAGATAGATAACCTTTATTACTAATATTAGCGTAATTACAAAACATTTTATTAACGCCACAACTAACATCCAACTCCCATGACGACTAACCAGATACATACTGAATGTTACTGCTCGCCTGTCCCTCTCTCGTTTAGCTCCTCTCACTTCGTAACGATGTTAGATGGTAAATTTAATGTACAGTGGACCCTCGGTTATCAGTCGTAATCCGTTCCAGAAGGTCAGCCTAAAATCGAAATGGCCAAAAACCGAAATAATATTACCCATAAGAATTAATGTAAATACAATTAATCCGTTCCAGACACCCAAAAATATTACCAAAAAATACATTTTTTAAAGATTAATTATAGTTTTACATATACAAAACAATGAGAACTAAATAAAATAAATACATGAACAATTAAATCAGTATTACATACCTTCATTGAAGACTTGTTGGCTTATGGAATACAGTGGACCCCCGAGTTTCGTAAAAACTTCACTCCTGAAGTCTGCTCAAGTGCCATTACCGAACGAATTTACTCCCTTAAGGAAAAATTTCACGTAGGTTAGTCTATTTCAGACCTCCAAAAATACACTTCCACAAGAACTTACAAAATTATACTTACATAATTGCACGATTTCCGGGGTATTCGTTAACCGAGGGTCCACTGTATAGGGAAGAGGAGAGAGGGAGGAGAGTTTATTGTTTGGAAGGGTAATCCACCTCCATAAGGACATTAGGTATCAAAGCCCTCTCTGGGGTTACTTCCCTTCTTTGTCTTTTACTGCCACTAGGACCAGCTTGAGAGTCACTGCACACCTGTTGCATAAAATAACTGTCCAGAGAGGTCTGTTTCTGGCGTCTCTAAGATTTCCCTGAAGTGGAACAAGGTTTTGTCACTGAACATGTTGCAGATATGGCTTGTTTCAGCTTGGTCAGGGTGATATTTCTCAGTAAAAGCTTGCACCCTACTCCACATTGCACAAATCTCCTTAATCTCTGACGAAGGCACCTCCTTCCCTCCCTCTTCCTCCTCCTCTGAAGCAAGGTCCTCAGCTGTGGTCTGTTGCTGTTCCAGATGAAGCTCTTGCAGCTCTTCAGTGGTTAGCTCTTCCCTGTGGTCCTCCACCAACTCTTCCACATCCTTGCCACTAACCTCCAACTCCATGGACTTCCCCAAAGACACAATAGATTCCACAACAGGTGTAGGATCCTCAGGAGTCATCTCCAAACTCTTCAAAATCCCTCTCTTGGACACATTCTGGCCACAATTTTCTCCAAGAAGAGTTCAAAGTCCTGGAGGTCACTCCCTGCCAAGCCTTACCTATAAGGCTTATGCAATGGAGAATATTGAAGTGATTTCTCCAGAACTCTCTTAGGGTCAAATCAGTGTCCAAGGTCACTTCAAAGCACCTTTGAAACACTGCTTTGGTGTAGAGTCTTTTCAAGTTAGAAATGACCTGCTGGTCCAAGGGCTGGATGAGGGGAGTGGTGTTAGGAGGCAAAAACTTCACTGTTATAAAACGGAAGTCCCAAAACAATTGGTCTTCCAAGTCTGGAGGATGAGCAAGAGCATTGTCGTACCAGGAGGCACTTGAGTGGCAATTTATGTTGTTTTTCAGTGATCCACAACAACAATTACTTCTCCACATCTTCCATTATTGGTGACCTTTGTTTCGTTAGCACATTTACTCCTTTCGCAACATTAGCTTCCTTGATTTCTGCTTTCTTTGCCAGGATGGAAGTGATTGTTTTTTTTGTTTTTCCCATACATCCTCTCAAGTTCCAGCACCCGCACACCATTCTCATATTTTTCAATAACTTCTTTCTTAAATTCTATCGTGTTTCTCACTTTCTTTACCAAAGGAACTTTACTAGGAACTTTCTTTGGGGCCATGGTTACTTATTTCGCAGTTGCACTTAATCAATAACCACCAAAAACAATGGATTATAGCGAAATGTTTGGATGAATGAGCAGAAGCTTCCTCACTGTAAATATGCTAGCCGAGGGTAATAGATGCCCTCGCACAACACTGTCCGGAAACACTGCTGCGAATCCGACGCCGTCAGATGACTTTGAACCATCGGTGTACACTGCGATGGCATGGGAATGAGAACGGAAGTGGTCTAGAAAAAGGGTGAGAAGCCGCCATAGGTAGTTGGGCTTTCGCGCAAGGTAGAGGAATAGAACAGACACGGACAGCAGGAACTTCCCAAGGGGGTAGGGGAAAGGGAGATGTCACATGAACATATAAAGGTGGTAGCTGAAGGGAAGACAAGAGTGAATGTAGACGAAGAGAAAAGGGATGAAGTAAACAGGGGCGACGAACAAATAACGAGCGTCTACTAACATCTGTGACAATTCTATACATGAAAGGATTGCGGAGGACATGAGAGCGAACATAATAGCGAATGCAATAGGCATCACGACAATCGGACAAGGATGGAATGTTCGCTTTTACATAGAGGCTCTCAACCGGGAAGAACGAAATGCATCTAGGCATAAACGCAATCCCTGATGATGGATGGGATTAAGGCTGGAAAGAGTAGCAGGGGAGGCCGCCAAATATATCTGGTCACCATAATCGAGTTTCAATAATATTAAGGCTGAATGCAGGCGAAGGAGAGTTCTACGATCAGCCCCCATGAAAGATGTGTGAGGGTTTTAAGGAGGTTCAGCCAGCTATGACAAGTTGCCTTCAGAGAGGTAATGTGAGGTTTCCAGGACAATCGACGGTCAAACAGGAGGCCGAGAAACCTGACTGTATCATGTTCTGGGATACGTGAGCCGTATAAGTACAATGGATGATCAGAGACCACTGAACGTCTAGTAAACGTAATTTGATGAGTTTTGCCACTAGAAAATTTAAACCCGTGAGTGGTGGCCCAATCGGAAACCCAGTTGATGGCATGCTGGAGGGAAACTGCAATGAGGTGACAGTCAGCACCCGCACAAGCTATAGCAAAGTCATCCACATAGAGCGATGACCAAATATTGGATGGGAGAACAGATGCCAGATTATTTATAGCAAGGAGAAAGAGTGTTGTGCTCAGAACACAACCCTGGAGGACACCTTCAGCTTGGACAAATTCCGGGGAAAGCTCATTACTAACCCGGACACGGAAATGTCTGTCAGCTAAGAAGGCTTTAAGGAAAAATGGTAGATTGCCTCGGAGGCCTAAGGAGTGGGCCTGGGCCAAGATATTATACCTCCAAGTTGTGTCATAAGCCTTCTCAAGATTGAAAAAGATGGCGATAACCAAGTGGTTATTAGCAAAGGCATTACGAATATACGTATCCAAGCACAGTAAGGGGTCAATGGCAGAACAGCCTTTACGAAAGCCATATT
>WNWK01006841.1:0-15000 GCA_009830355.1 Cherax destructor
AACATGGGTCAACCAGCAATATGGATCAACCAGTAACATGGATCAACCAGTAACATGGGTCAACCAGTAACATGGATCAACCAGTAACATGGGTCAACCAGAAACATGGGTCAACCAGTAACATGGATCAACCAGTAACATGGGTCAACCAGTAACATGGATCAACTAGTAACATGTTTCTACCAGTAACATGGATCAACCAGTAACATGGATCAACCAGCAACATGGGTCAACCAGTAACATGGATCAACCAGTAGCATAAGTCAACCAGTAACATGGATCAACCAGTAACATGGGTCAACCAGTAACATGGGTCAACCAGTAACATGGATCAACCAGTAACATGGATCAACCAGTAACATGGATCAACCAGTAACATGGGTCAACCAGTAACATGGATCAACCAGTAACATGGGTCAACCAGTAACATGGGTCAATCAGTAACACGGATCAACAAGTAAAATGGGTCAACCAGTAACATGGATGAACCAGTAACATGGATGAACCAGTAATATGGATCAACCAGCAACATGGGTCAACCAGTAACATGGATCAACTAGTAACATGGGTCTACCAGTAACATGTATCAACCAGTAACATGGATCAAGCAGTAACATGGATCAACCAGTAACATGGATCAACCAGTAACATGTATCAACCAGTGACATGGATCAACCAGTAACATGGATCAACCAGTAACATGGGTCAACCAGTAACATGGATCAACCAGTAACATGGGTCAACCAGTAACATGGGTCAACCAGTAACATGGGTCAACCAGTAACATGGATCAACCAGTAACATGGGTCAACCAGTAACATGGATCAACTGTCAGTAGTGTTACTGAATCCCTATGTAATATACCTGTGTAGTATATCGTAATTAGTATAAGCTATATTATATATAGGATCCCTGTTCTGCTAGGCTCAGCGGCTAGCTATGATGTCATGACCCCGGGCATGTGAGCGCTTCCTGCCCTCATGACTTCTTCCAATGCAAATTACCAACCGACCTAGTGTGTATTACTTCAACCGACATATCTCCAAAAACCGACATATCTCCAAACCACTCACGCAACAAATGGTGGCAGCGTGGACGATTATGGTGATATACGGAGATAATCTTCTACGAGCTGGCGGACATTTTGTATGACCATGTGCGGATAGGCTTACAAAGAGACTCTGCTACGTAAGCCAAGCCAGCCTGTCTACACCAATTCCTGGTCAGTTTTATGTGTCTTCCTCTGCTTATTTGCATAACTTTCGAGGAGTTGATCCAGGTTTGCAAATTCAGCCAAGCAGTAAGCCAGTCTGTGGGGGAAAGAGTCCTAAGCCCTAAGCCATCCAGCTTGCCTAAGTCCTAAGCCAGCTTCCCAGCCTGTTGTGCTCATAGTTACAAGACTTCAAGCCATCCTAGCCTGTGTGAAGGGTTTTTAAGCTATCAAGCCAACCCAGCTGAGTGCGAGAAGTAAGTCAATCAAGCCACATTAAGTTCCAGCCCTCACCATCACTTTATGCTCCCAGTTCATAGCTGTTCTGAGTGCTAATACCATCCCTGTGGTAAAAATCATGTGACTAGTGTGGGCAGCCAGCCACGCTGTGGGAGACCGTGACTCAGCGCGCTGTCAGTAATATGTACTGAAGCATATTGATACACACACAACCCGCACATATAAAAAGAGAGGAGCTTACGAGATGTTTCGGCCCGACTTTGACCATTTACAAAGTCACACTAACACACAGAACAGGTGGAAGGAGTATATATAGGCAGGCAGACAGGGGGAGGGTACAAGAGAGTGGGGTAATAATGGAGGTAGTAGTAGAAGTGGTGGTAGTAGTAGTAGTAGTAGTGGAGTCAGTCATATTCTAGGAAAGAAGCACTGCAATGAAGCTGGCGGCCCGCATGGGTTGGACGAGAACACAGAGGGAGGAAAAGGCGAATAAAATAAAGAAGGACAAATACAAGGCTAAAGAAAAGAAAACCCATAGGAGAAAAAGGAGAAGGGGTAAGAGATGAAAGGGGAAGGAATCAGGTTAAGTCACGGGTGTTCTGAAGTTTGGAGCATTTAACAATGTAATGGGAGAGGAAAGCATCAACAGAGACAAAGCCAGGGCTAAGATTCATACAGGGAAAGTTGTGTATAAGGGAGGATTCAACCAGACGGCGACTGTGAAAGTTGGACGTAGAGTAGACAGTTTTAGCAGAAGACCAATCAATAGGATGACTGTGATCTCTGACATGACAGAAAAGAGCATTATTAGTGTCGGCAAGCCTAACACTATTTTTGTGCTCCTTGAGTCTGTCAGAAAGAGATCGGCCAGTTTCTCCAAAGTACTGAAGAAGACAGGAGGAGCAAGAAATAGAGTAGACACCTGGAGAATCTGTAGAGGGAGGGGAGGTATGAACTAGATTAGTGAGAAGAGTGTTAGTCTGATGAAAGGTAAGTTTGATGTCTAAGGAATGGAGAGAGTTGCTGAGATTAGAGAGACCAGAGATGTAGGGAAGGCAGAGGACTGGAGAGTTCCCAGGAGTAGAGGGTTTAGGAGAGAAGAAAGTCCGTTTGGCACGAGAGAAAGCAGAGTCTATGAAATGGGAAGGGTAGCCAAGGCGGGAAAATGAATTATGAAGAGTGGAAATTTCTGCTTCAAGGAACTGAGGATCACAAATGCGGAGAGCACAGAGAAAGAGGGAGATAAGAACACTTTTCTTGACAGAGGAGGCATGATAAGAGAAGTAATGAATGTACATGCCACTGTGCATAGGCTTGCGGTACACAAAGAATTAGATTCCCAATCAGCTTTAAACTTAATGGAAGGGGCAAGATTATTAAGAGCATCAAGAAAAGGTTGGAAAAGACTTAAGTCATGAGGCCAAAGAGCAAAGATGTCATCTACATAGCGGAGCCAGAGTGAAGGACGTACATCAATAGTGGAAAGAAGGACAGTCTCAAAGTATTCCATGTAAAGATTAGCAAGAACAGGAGATAGAGGAGAGCCCATAGCGACACCAAAGGTACCCTCCCCCTGTCTGCCTGCCTATATATACTCCTTCCACCTGTTCTGTGTATTAGTGTGACTTTGTAAATGGTCCAAGTCAGGCCGAAACGTGTCGTAAGCTCCTCTCTTTTTATATGTGCGGGTTGTGTATTGTTCCAGTCACGGTATTGTGCCTTTTTTGTTATTTGTTATGCATATTGATACATTTTTGTTGTGTATTATAAGTAATTCTAGTTATGTTATAATTGTGATCCCTTGTTACTTGTGACGTCAGAGGCCCGCGCATGTGTGTGCGCAGAGACAAGCGTCTCCCTCATTCTCATCATAGGCATAGGACTGGACAAAGGTGGCTGGGTACTATTCACTCTCTTACTTAATATACGAGTTCACCATCCATCTGTGACTTTCCTTGTGACTACCTTTTATCTCCAAGAACCCCACATAACAAATGGTGCCAGCAGTAGGCCCGTAATTTCTGTCGATTACGGTGATTTTATGAGATAGATTTTAACAAGCCGGCATCTTGTGTACCGTGAGTAAGCCTCCAGAGAACACGCTACCAGCTACCAACTCGAAGCAGAATTCATCAGCCTGTCTACAATATTTCCTGGTCAGCTAAGTGCCTTATCTCTTATTTGTTAAAACCTACGAGGGGTAGACCCGGGTTTTGCAAATTAAACTACGGGATAAGCCAGTTTGTGAGGGGGAGAGTGCCCAAGCCAGCCAAGCCACCCATCCAGTTATGTCAGCCAAGCCCTCGAGCCAGCTTACTAACCCTGCTGTGCTCATATTTATAAGACACCAAGCCAGCCAACCTGTGTGAAAGGTCTAAAGCAAGCCAAGCCAACCCAGCTGACTCTGAGAAGTAAGCCAGCAAGCCACGTGAGTCCCAGAATTCCCTATCGTCTTGTATCCCAGTGTACCGCTGTTCTGAGTGATAATACCATCCCTGTGGTATTCTGGGTGTGTTCCAAGAAACCCCAGATTAAATTCAAGAGACTAGTGGTGTAGTGTGGGAGCCAGCCAGAGCGAGCATGGGACTTCGTGACTCACTCACCCACATGCCCAAGCACCATGTATGTGCCTTATTTCACCCAATTTCTTGGGTTTAACGTCGATTTTTCCGGTCCACATAGTAAGGTGAAGATAGACTTTGTGACCTTCCAACTAGTGTGCCAACGATTAAAGCCTACATCTATGTAGATTCTTCATTTAAGCACAGATTTAATCCTGTTATAATTTTCTTGATTAGTTTAAGTTATAAATGTGTTTGCTTTGTATAGAATCACCCCAGTATCACCTGTCTGTTCAGCCTATAGAGTTGTATTGTATGCCGAGACGTCATACGTAACATGGCCGAGCTGTCAGTAATATGTACTGAAGCATATTGATACATTTGTGTAGTGTATTATAAGTAATTCTAGTTGTTATAATTGTGATCCCTTGTTACTTGTGACATCAGAGGCCTGCGCATGTGCGCACGCAGAGACAAGTGTCTCCCTCATTCTCATCATAGGCGTAGGACTGGACAGAGGTGGCTGGGTACTATTCACTCTTAATATACGCGTTCACCATCCATCCGTGACTTTCCTTGTGACTACCTTTTATCTCCAAGAACCCCACATAACAGCGCCATCACCAGTCAGCCGCACCCACACAAAGCACTCTTGTCCCACTCATCTACCCTTTATCTGGGGTCTATCAGCTTTGTGGGTTCGCTGAGAAAGCGCAGAATTCTTCAAGATTCTACACGGTGTATGATGTGACGCCAGCCATGAGACTCCCTCTCCTGCCACCTTCAACTTCACCACAAGTGTACTCTCAAAGTCCAGTCTACGTATAGAGACATTTGCAAGTGTCTGAGACATTTTTTCAGTCTATAGTGAACTTCTTGTGTTATTCAGAGACTTGTGCTTTAATTGCAGACTCAGTGTTAATTTAAATTCTCTATTTGCAATACATTTTTCCTAGTGTTGTCTCTGTTTATTTTTCATATCTCATTATATATATATATTTATATATATATATATATATATATATATATATATATATATATATATATATATATATATATATATATATATATATATTGTGCTGTGTTATTATCATCTGAAGTACCATTTTCTCTGTGTTGTGTGCAGTATTGTGCTCAATATTTTTTATTTTCAGTCATTTCTTAGTTGTGAACCGATCACTTCATTAATTTTTACCTGTGTTCATTAGTGTTGTGCTATTTACCTAAATTTCATTATTTTGTGTCATTTTCCATATTTTATTTTCTTGTGTCCTACATCATTTTCATAGCATTTTCCCCTGTGTTTTCCTATTATTTTATATTGTCTCAGTAACTACATTTTTCCCACTATATTAAATTATCAATTTATTTCAGTGTGTAGCACTCATTGTGCTCCACTATTTTTATATATCCAGTGTCTCACTTGTTTTAACAATCCACAGACCATAGTGCCATATCTTCTGTGTCAAGATAGATATTTGTTTTATTTTGCCATATCAAGTCTAGTGCCAGAATATTTTTATCTATTGATTATATCTGTGAGTGATTCCTTGATGTTTGGGATCATCGCGCCGAATACGTAAAACTGGTCAATTAGCAAGAACTTTAAAATTAAGTCCTTTCTAAAATTTTCTCTTATACGTTTATAGATATATTTTTTTCGTAAGTGTTATCGAAGACACCGCAACATCAACCAAATCTTCAAATGGGCCACTCAAAACAATATGAAGTTCAATGAAGAGAAATTTCAACTGTACTCAGATATGGAAAACTTTAAAAAATTAAACCTGTATCAGGGTATACAACAAATTCTAACCATACAATAGAGCGAAAAAGTAATGTGAAGGACCTGGGAGTTATAATTTCAGAGGATCTCGCCTTCAAAGACCACAACATTGTATCTACCATTTCTGCTAGGAAAATGATAGGATGGATAATGAGGACATTTAAAACTAGGGATGCCAAGCCCATGATGATTCTCTTCAAATTACTTGTTCTCTCTAGGCTGGAATACTGTTGTACACTAACTGCCCCCTTCAAGAGGCGAAATTGCTGACCTGGAGAGTGTACAAAGAACTTTCACAGCACACAAGTATGATAAGGCACCTAAATTACTGGGAACGGTTGAAGGTCCTTGATCTGTAATCCCTGGAATGCAGGCGAGATAGATACATGATAATATACACTTGGAAAATTATAGAGGGATTAATACCAAACTTGCACACGAAAATCACTCCCTATGAAAACAAAAGACTCGACATG
Organism: Cherax destructor; assembly: GCA_009830355.1. Lineage (NCBI taxonomy): Eukaryota > Metazoa > Arthropoda > Malacostraca > Decapoda > Parastacidae > Cherax > Cherax destructor. Next base: position 6,274 of record WNWK01006841.1, read on the forward strand.
AGATGCAACATTTCCCCAATGAAAAGTAGGGGCGCCACGAGTACACTGAGAGACAACACAATAAGTGTCCAGGGCCCAAGACTGTTCAACTGCCTCCCAGCATACATAAAGGGGATTACCAATAGACCCCTGGCTGTCTTCAAGAAGGCACTGGACAGGCACCTAAAGTCAGTACCTGACTAACTGGGCTGTGGTTCGTACATCAGTTTGCGTGCGGCCACCAGTAACAGCCTGGTTGATCAGACCCTGATCCACCACGAGGCCTGGTCTCAGACCGAGCCGCTGGGTCGTTGACCCCCCAAACCCTCTCCAGATAAACTCCAGGGATCTGAATGGCTAGTAGTACTATCTGAGTAGCTAGCAGTACAGTTTGAGTGGCTAGTAGCACAATCTGAGTGGCTAGTAGTACAGTCTGAGTAGCTAATAATTCAATCTGAGTAGCTAGTAGTACAGTCTGAGTAGCGAGTAGTACAGTCTGAGTGGCTAGTAGTACAATCTCAGTAGCTAGTAGTACAATCTGAGTGGCTAGTAGTACAGTCTGAGTAGCTAGTAATTCAATCTGGGTAGCTAGTAGTACAGTCTGAGTAGTTAGTAGTACAATCTGAGTAGCTAGTAGTACAGTCTGAGTGGCTAGTAGTACAATCTCAGTAGCTAGTAGTACAGTCTGAGTAGCTAGTAGTACAATCTCAGTAGCTAGTAGTACAGTCTGAGTAGCTAGTAGTACAATCTCAGTAGCTAGTAGTACAGTCTGAGTAGCTAGTAGTACAGTCTGAGTAGCTAGTAGAACAATCTCAGTAGCTAGTAGTACAGTCTGAGTAGCTAGTAGTACAGTCTGAGTAGCTAGTAGTACAATCTCAGTAGCTATTAGTACAGTCTGAGTAGCTAGTAGTACAGTCTGAGTAGTTAGTAGCACAATCTGAGTAGCTAGTAGTACAATCTGAGTAGCTAGTAGTACAATCTCAGTAGCTAGTAGTACAGTCTGAGTAGCTAGTAGTACAGTCTGAGTAGCTAGTAGTACAATCTCAGTAGCTAGTAGTACAGTCTGAGTAGCTAGTAGTACAGTCTGAGTAGTTAGTAGCACAATCTGAGTAGCTAGTAGTACAATCTGAGTAGCTAGTAGTACAATCTCAGTAGCTAGTAGTACAGTCTGAGTAGCTAGTAGAACAGTCTGAGTAGCTAGTAGTACAATCTGAGTAGCTAGTAGTACAATCTCAGTAGCTAGTAGTACAGTCTGAGTAGCTAGTAGTACAGTCTGAGTAGCTAGTAGTACAATCTCAGTAGCTAGTAGTACAGTCTGAGTAGCTAGTAGTACAGTCTGAGTAGTTAGTAGTACAATCTGAGTAGCTAATAGTACAGTCTGAGTAGCTAGTAGTACAGTCTGAGTAGCTAGTAGTACAGTCTGAGTAGTTAGTACAATCTGAGTAGCTAATAGTACAGTCTGAGTAGCTAGTAGTACAGTCTGAGTAGTTAGTAGTACAATCTCAGTAGCTAGTAGTACAGTCTGAGTAGCTAGTAGTACAGTCTGAGTAGCTAGTAGAACAGTCTGAGTAACTAGTAGTACAGTCTGAGTAGCTAGTAGAACAGTCTGAGTAGGTAATAGTACAGTCTGAGTAGCTAGTAGAACAGTCTGAGTAGCTAGTAGTACAGTCTGAGTAGCTAGTAGTACAATCTCAGTAGCTAGTAGTACAGTCTGAGTAGCTAGTAGTACAGTCTGAGTGGCTGGTAGTACAGTCTGAGTGGCTGGTAGTACAGTCTGAGTAGCTAGTAGTACAGTCTGAGTAGCTAGTAGAACAGTCTGAGTAGGTAATAGTACAGTCTGAGTAGCTAGTAGTACAGTCTGAGTAGCTAGTAGAACAGTCTGAGTAGCTAGTAGTACAGTCTGAGTAGCTAGTAGAACAGTCTGAGTAGCTAGTAGTACAGTCTGATTAGCTAGTAGTACAGTCTGAGTGGCTGGTAGTACAGTCTGAGTAGCTAGTAGTACAATCTCAGTAGCTAGTAGTACAGTCTGAGTAGCTAGTAGTACAGTCTGAGTGGCTGGTAGTACAGTCTGAGTGGCTGGTAGTACAGTCTGAGTAGCTAGTAGTACAATCTCAGTAGCTAGTAGTACAGTCTGAGTAGCTAGTAGTACAGTCTGAGTGGCTGGTAGTACAGTCTGAGTGGCTAGTAGTACAGTCTGAGTATCTAGTAGTACAGTCTGAGTAGCTAGTAGAACAGTCTGAGTAGGTAATAGTACAGTCTGAGTAGCTAGTAGTACAGTCTGAGTAGCTAGTAGAACAGTCTGAGTAGCTAGTAGTACAGTCTGAGTAGCTAGTAGAACAGTCTGAGTAGCTAGTAGTACAGTCTGAGTAGCTAGTAGTACAGTCTGAGTAGCTAGTAGAACAATCTCAGTAGCTAGTAGTACAGTCTGAGTAGCTAGTAGTACAGTCTGAGTAGCTAGTAGTACAATCTCAGTAGCTAGTAGTACAGTCTGAGTAGCTAGTAGAACAGTCTGAGTAGCTAGTAGTACAGTCTGAGTAGCTAGTAGAACAATCTCAGTAGCTAGTAGTACAGTCTGAGTAGCTAGTAGAACAGTCTGAGTAGCTAGTAGAACAATCTCAGTAGCTAGTAGTACAGTCTGAGTAGCTAGTAGAACAGTCTGAGTAGCTAGTAGTACAGTCTGAGTAGCTAGTAGAACAATCTCAGTAGCTAGTAGTACAGTCTGAGTAGCTAGTAGAACAATCTCAGTAGCTAGTAGTACAGTCTGAGTAGCTAGTAGAACAGTCTGAGTAGCTAGTAGTACAGTCTGAGTAGCTAGTAGAACAATCTCAGTAGCTAGTAGTACAGTCTGAGTAGCTAGTAGAACAGTCTGAGTAGCTAGTAGTACAGTCTGAGTAGCTAGTAGAACAGTCTGAGTAGCTAGTAGAACAATCTCAGTAGCTAGTAGTAGAATCTCAGTAGCTAGTAGTACAGTCTGAGTAGCTAGTAGTACAATCTCAGTAGCTAGTAGTACAGTCTGAGTAGCTAGTAGTACAGTCTGAGTGGCTAGTAGTACAGTCTGAGTAGGTAATAGTACAGTCTGAGTAGCTAGTAGTACAGTCTGAGTAGCTAGTAGAACAGTCTGAGTAGCTAGTAGTACAGTCTGAGTAGCTAGTAGAACAGTCTGAGTAGCTAGTAGTACAATCTCAGTAGCTAGTAGTACAGTCTGAGTAGCTAGTAGTACAGTCTGAGTGGCTAGTAGTACAGTCTGAGTGGCTAGTAGTACAGTCTGAGTGGCTAGTAGTACAGGGTAGGGAGTGTTAGCCACCCAGGATAACCCAGGGTAGGGAGTGTTAGCCACCCAGAATAACCCAGGGTAGGGAGTGTTAGCCACCCAGAATAACCCAGGGTAGGGAGTGTTAGCCACCGAGGATAACCCAGGGTAGGGAGTGATAGTCACCCAGGATAACCGAGGATAGGGAGTGATAGTCACCCAGGATAACCCAGGGTAGGGAGTGTTAGCCACCCAGAATAACCCAGGGTAGGGAGTGTTAGCCACCCAGAATAACCCAGGGTAGGGAGTGTTAGCCACCGAGGATAACCCAGGGTAGGGAGGGTTAGCAACCCAGAATAACCCAAGAAAGTCAGTGCGTCTTCAAGGACTGTCAGTCTTATTTCCATAGTGTTTCTTCAATCTTGTCCCCCAGGATGCCACCCACACCAGTCCACTAACACCCAGGATGCCACCAACACCAGTCCACTATCACCCAGGATGCCACCCACACCAGTCCACTAACACCCAGAATGCCACCCACACCAGACCACTATCACCCAGGATGCCACCCACACCAGTCCATTAACACCCAGGATGCCACCCACACCAGTCCACTAACACCCAGGATGCCACCCACACCAGTCCTCTAAGACACATCTATGTCGTATATGTTTACTGTGAAGAACAATGGTATCAACACTGACCCTATGGAACAACACTGAAGAACAATGGTACCAACACTGACCCTATGGAACAACACTGAAGAACAATGGTACCAACACTGACCCTATGGAACAACATTGAAGAACACTGGTACCAACACTGACCCTATGGAACAATGGTACCAACACTGACCCTATGGAACAACAATGGTAACAACACTGACCCTGTGGAACAACACTAGCAGGTTCCTCCCCAATGATGCAAACTCTGAGCACTGCAGCAGGCCTACTGGCCCATACTAGGCAAGTCCTTCTCAAATCCAACCTCTCCCTCGTACATGGCAATTCCATCAATTTTCTCACAACAATTGGGTTATTAGTCAATTATTGGAAGGTCAGGGTAGGACATACAGACATTCAGGCACATTTTCAATAATTGGATATATCATGGAGCTGAACTCTAACTCCAGGCTGAGGGACTGACCACCTCAAATACTGTTAAATTAGACACGTATGCAACACTTGGGTATCTTTATTGAGAAAACGTTTCGCCACACAGTGGCTTCATCAGTTCAATACAAAAAAGAAAGTAGTAATAAAAGGAGGAGTTTGAGGTAATCAGTCCCTCGGATTGGAGTCGATGTGTTCAGTCCATCAATCTTGAAGTAAATACAACATAAGGCAAATAGAAGTTGCTTATATACTGTAGACAAGTGAGATGAAGCAGGAGGAGGCAGGTCATAGTGGTATCAACCACTAGTCGAAGTAAGTCCTTGTCCTAGTGGTTGATACCACTATGACCTGCCTCCTCCTGCTTCATCTCACCTGTCTACAGTATATAAGCAACTTCTATTTGCCTTATGTTGTATTTACTTCAAGATTGATGGACTGAACACATCGACTCCAGGCCGAGGGACTGATTACCTCAAACTCCTCCTTTATTACTACTTTCTTTTGTATTGACTGATGAAGCCACTGTGTGGCGAAACGTTTTCTCAATAAAGATACCCAAGTGTTATCGTGTCTAACTAACAACTTTCAGTTCTGAACCATTCATCTACCTCAAATACTATTTCTCCAAGGTGTATTGACTGATTACAGCTTCACTACTGCTGCCTCTGTACCTGACTGAAGAAGCCCACTGTGTAGGCGAAACGTTTCAGCAGTAATGACACCCAACTGCTGCGCGAGTGAGCTCTGATTTTGAAAGCTCTAACAACGCTCCTCAAAGCTTACACTCTAAGGCACTGAAATTCCCCAGGTACGCCAGTCCAGGACAGGTAACAGGAGCTCTAACCATTGACCCCCAGGCACCTGCATAGTTGAGCAGACCATCCAGCACCGGGAGGACTGGTCTAGTACCAAGCCACGAGTTAGGGGTTGACCAGGTGTGGGCTTCATGATGGGGCCACGTACTCGATGACTGGTCCGAGTCGTGTATAAGGCTCTGAGGAATTCTCTATTCAGGTTCCTGAGTCGTGTATATTACCCGTGATGTTGTATGATTTATGTGTATTTCTGGTGACATGCTTGGTGTTATGTTTACCCCAGATCCTTCACTCTCACAAACCAAATATCGTAGTGACTGGAACGATACTCGTAGGAGATACTTATGACGACGTTTCGGCCCTCCTTGGACCATTAATTAGTGACTAATGGTGTAAGTCGAACCGAAACGTGGCCATGTTTCAGTCTCCAACGCGCAGGTTGTGTGTTTATCATATATAACAAAAAGCTGAGTGAATGGAATGTCGACCAGACGGAAATACTGATTGTATGAGAGGGAGACTGTGGTCAGTGTACCTGCACACCTACCATTTTCTACCTACCTACCTCTCTACCTGCTTGCCTACCTACATATCTGCCTACAAACCCGCCTACCTACCTATATGCCTGTCTGCCTACCTATCTGCTTACCTACCTATATGCCTGTCTGCCTACCTATCTGCCTGTTTGTCTACCTACCTGCCTACCTATCTATCTGCCTACCTACCTACCTATCTATCTGTCTACCTGCCTACATATCTGCTTACCTATCTGCCTGTCTGTCTACCTACCTGTCTACCTACCAACCTCCCTACCAGTCTACCTACCTACCTATCAGTTTACCTACCTACCTACCAGTTTACCTACCTACCTACCAACCTACTAGTCTACCTACCTGCCTGCCTACCTACCTACGTACCTGCCTACCTACCTACGTACCTGCCTGCCTACCTACCTACCTACCGACCATACCTACCAACCTGCCTACCAACCTACCAACTTACCTACCTGCCTGCCTACCTACCTACGTACCTGCCTACTTACCTACGTACCTGCCTGCCTGCCTACCTACCTACCTACCGACCATACCTACCAACCTACCAACTTACCTACCTGCCTGCCTACCTACCTACCAACCTGCCTACCAACCTGCCTACCAACCTACCTGTCTACCTACCAACCTCCCTACCAGTTTACCTACCTACCTACCAACCTGCCTACCAACCTACTAGTCTACCTACCTGCCTGCCTACCTACCTACGTACCTGCCTGCCTGCCTGCCTACCTACCTACCTACCGACCATACCTACCAACCTGCCTACCAACCTACCAGTCTACCTACCAACTTACCTACCAGTCTGCCTACCAACTTACCTACCTGCCTGCCTACCTACCTATCTGTCTACCTACCGACCTACCAACCTACCAGTCTACCTCGCAACTTACCTACCAACCAGCAGCCAGGACACCTCATACCTCTACTGCAACCGTGTGGGTGTACCTCTCTGGTCAGGTGCTAAGGACACGAAGGTACCTGAGGTAGTGGTATGAGGTGCTTGTGGATGAACGTATAAGGGTTGGATTGCCGTTCACTTTAACGAAAATGCAAATACAGTAGTTAGGGTTTTTCATTGAGTGTATGTGTGTATATATATATATATATATATATATATATATATATATATATATATATATATATATATATATATATATATATATATATATATATGGTGAGTCAAGAGGCTGCCGCAATACGTAAACCAAGAGAGGTGTGAAGAAACTGGTCCTTCAGCACGAGTGCAAATCAGTAACGTCAGATGTAGAAGCCTTAATCAAATCGGACATTGCTAACACTTTTAAGTTAGAAGCGATGCTGGTCTCCAAGCAGTTTCTAGACACTTCTCTTCCCTCTATCGTGTTATACAATCGTGTTATTGTGGGACTTTTAAACTACCGTTTGGGGACAGATCATTGAGGATATTATTGCTGTTTTACCAGGGGCACGAGCCATTGATCCAGCCAATAGCACTCTCCTTGGTGCTCCTCTTGGGCCCAATGCTGTTGATCTGATCCTAGAAAAAAAAATCTCAGACTTCAGGACGATGAAAGGCAGGATGAAAGACATTGATGCACCTGATGCCTTCTACCTACTCACCAGGTGCCTGTCAATCCCAAAACGTACCTACTTCCTGAGATGCTCCCCAGGCTTCAGCAGTCCGAAACTCAAGGAATATGACTCTGTCCTTAAGACCATGCTAGAGAGTGTATTGAATCTTTCCCTCGAAGATGTTGCAAGCCTCACTTCCAGTCAGTGGTTGCAAGCCTCACTTCCAGTCAGTGGTTGCAAGCCTCACTTCCAGTCAGTGGTTGCAAGCCTCACTTCCAGTCAGTGGTTGCAAGCCTCACTTCCAGTCAGTGGTTGCAAGCCTCACTTCCAGTCAGTGGTTGCAAGCCTCACTTCCAGTCAGTGGTTGCAAGCCTCACTTCCAGTCAGGCTTTGGGGGGTTGGGAGTGTACAAATCCTCCCAGAATGCCCTACCAGCTTTCCTATCCTCTTCCTTAGCATCAAACGAGTTAATAAAACAAATTCTTCTGGACAACCTCAGTGAGTCAGCAGGGATACAGGACCCTAGCTATGCCAGTGCCATCATGGAAGACTCTTGCTGCTCCAGCACCAAAACCTACTGCAGAACTGGCCTACAAACATATATATATATATATATATATATATATATATATATATATATATATATATATATATATATATATTTGCAAATAAGATCACAGTAAATAGGTGGTATCAAAATATACAAAACAACCACTGTGAAATAAAAAATTAACATTCCAAGCGCTTTTGTGATTACTCACATTATTAGGAAGTGTAAAGATAATAGAAGAAGAGGAGACTTATAAGGCTGAGATATCACCTCACATACGTCATTACTCTCATCCCAGCGTGATGCTGCTGCTCCATGACTTGTTAAATACACCTTAAATTCTTCCTAACTTTTACTAATTATAAATGAATCTGATTGGCATAATACTAAACCAATACTCGTATTAAGATAAACCCCTGGTTAAAATATAATTGAATCAATACACACACAACCCACACATATAAAAAGAGAGGAGCTTACGACGACGTTTCGGTCCGACTTGGACCATTTACAAAGTCACACTAACACACAGGACAGGTAAAAGGGGTCCAAGTCGGACCGAAACGTCGTGGTAAGTTCCTCTCTTCTATGTGCGGGTTGTGTGTGTATTGTTCCAGTCACGGTATTGTGCCTTTTTTGTTATAATTGAATCAAGCTTCATAAAAAATAGTTTTGATTTTAATATGAATATTAGTTTAGGATTATACAAATTAGACTCGTAATTAATAAAATTTGTGAAGAATTGATGTGATGTTCAACAAGTGCTGGAGCATCATCATGAACCTGGATGAGAGTAATGACGTGTGTGAGGTGATGTCTCAGCCTTATAAGTCTTCTGCTCATCTCTTATTTCTACACTTCCTTCATGTCAGAAATATAAAAAGTGCTTGGAATTTCACTGTCTATATATATA